>JAQNCA010000005.1:16483270-16497907 GCA_029783725.1 Acanthurus tractus
CCCCCCCCCCCCCCCCCCCCCCCCCCCCCCCCCCCCCCCCCACCCCCCCCCCCCCCCCCCCCCCCCCCCCCCCCCAGTAGTGAAAATTAATAGTATTGCTACTACTGATTGTGTGATTAAGACTAATCAACAAGTCAGCTAACTTAAACTGGCATGTTATGCTGAAGTCAATTTCTGACACAGGAGTACTTGAATAATTAAATACCGTCATTAACAGAGATAACAAGTTTACTGAATGAACAAAGTTAGGTTAGAAAGACAGAAGAGATTTAAAATTAGCCACATTTGCACACCAAGATTCTAAAAGAGGGTGCTGTAGTAATATACTATATGCTTTAAATATATTTTTTATCATCACTGGATCAAAGTTTTCTAGAAAAAAACCTTAGTGATAAGATTAATGTACTCTTGTTGTCTGGAAAACTAAAATGTACTTGAAAGAGATACTCTTTAATAAGCATTTAACCTGCTTATTTCTTCCAAGTCAAAACTTGAACTTCTAAATGCACATAGAGTTTGTTAAATGGCTACGGCCTTTGCTGTGAATTGAATGCAGCTTGAACAAGAATTATAGACTTTAAAAGTGAATCATTAGGCCAAACCACATACACTCAGTTTATTATTGATTATCTTTAAGTTTCACAAGCATCAAACAGCATTCTTAAAGAACACTTGGAATTTTACCTGTTCTCTTTGCGCACTCAGTGTATTTGCTGTTGATTTAAAACTCATCTAATTAATTATTCAAGGGTATTATTTTCTACATTGAATCTATTTCCTGCATCAGCGATGCCAGTAATGGCTCCCAGAGGATTCTGGAGTGCCACGCTTTCTCCTTCTCTGCTTTTAACACACTGCCTTTATAATAGTGCTGCAAACAAATTCAACATGCATGCACACACACACACACAAATCAATGTTTCAAGGGCTTGCAGCGTTTAGCAAAGTACTCTAAGTGAATTTCTGTTCTTGGAAAAGTGCAGGGTTTTTGTCGGTGTTCTCTGTCAAACTGAAGACATTTCAAAGATGTGATGCAGACGGGCTCGTAACATAATCGTAACACTGACGAATCATTGTTATATGCTCACTGATTTTTATTCCTCAAAGATGGTTCCTTGAAGTTTTTCGGCTTTAGTTTAGAATGGTAAGAACTTTGTTGTAAAGTCCTTGGATTACTCTGTCCCATCAAGACTGATGTCTAATGCTTCAAACAACAACAAACTTGGACCACAGGATCTGATCTACAAAGGCCCTCCATAAGTGATAGGCATTTTAAGCCAAAATATTAGTCCTTTCATGGTAAAATATAAAGCAAAGTATAAGCAATACCCCATCCCCCACACATGCACAAACATGCATAAACAAATATATGTAGAGTAAGAGAAAGAGCAGTGGGAAGCATTTTTTATGCCATACACTGCACTGCTTTGGTCTGCAGAACAGCACTCTGTATTTCCCAGTTGTGTATGTAATGAAAGGTGACTGTTAGATAAGAGTCAGTTGGAAGTGCTGTCCATAAATCTGTGGTTGTGATCACAGACAGTTTTTCAGCGCTGTCTCCTGAGTGTGTGGCTCATTTGCATAATTATCATATATGTTAACTTCATCTGCATGGAACCAACATGTTGTAAATATACAAAGTCATTTCCAACGGGTCCAACAATTATGTTATAAGCTTCCTTAAGTTTTGCCTCTTTATTGTTGCAAGAATAATGTTTAAAGAATACTGTCAGCCCTGTGTTTGAAAAAGGGCCAAAGTTAGGAGCACCACAGCCAGACATTGAAATTGGGACTGTAGTGGATGAGTGCCTTTTACTGCGAGACACTGCACACTTGCAATGTGGTCCTAAATTTGGGAAAATAAGCTTACTCAACCGAGCCACAATGACCAGCAGATTATATAGCATTTTGGACCATTTTCACTTTAGGGTAAGGGAGTATCAACATGGTTAGAGTGTGGTCTTTTGAATGGTTAGTTTGCATAAATCATACTTAACCACCAAAAACAACAAAAAAAATAAACAGTAGGTTGGTTATGTTGGGTTATGTTTTGAATCGAGGTTAGAAGTTCATCCAGATCAGTATTTTGACTGTTTTAACTGCATCTTGTGAGTGTCTTCTAAATCTTATCCTTACTGTAGTTGCATTTTAAGTGCAAATGAAATTTCAACACAAAGCAATGTCTTTCCCAGTACAAGTTAAGGAAATGCAGGACATCAGACAAACACCTTTATAATGACTAACAACAAGACAAACCTACAAGGCTGCTCCTCAAAATTTCAGCGTTTTTGCTACATTTGTTCGGATGTTGTGCTCTGCCACAGCTGAATTTTAGCACCAGAGAAATGTCTTATACATAATATTTCTTTATTTATCACTATTTGCCGGCAGACATTCTACAGCATTGTCACAGTAGGTGATCTGTTGTTTATTTCTCTGTTTTTTCATTTGATGTGGCTAGACTGTTCATGCTTAAAGCTTTAAATGAATGTTAACAATAAATATTGGATAAATAATTGGCAGATAATCAAACATAAAGGACTGTGAGCAGTACAGTACACAGCTAATCCCTTAATGGGGCTGAAGCAATGATTCACAGTGGTTTTTGAAGAGAAAGACAGACTCCAAAAAAGACTTTTGTCTTTTGAAATTATATCAAACACTAACAAGTGTAGGCTGCCATTAACTGTCACCTCCAACAATGTGGTGGTAAGCAATTTATTGAAAATGTTTTAAGGTACAAGAATGAGTCACCTGACGGGGCTGACTGCACGGCAGGCTGAACAGTGTTTTCTTAGGCACTGCATTAGTGGCTTGTTTTTTATGACCACCAATAGTGCTTCAGGTAGTCATGTCCTGTCTTTACAATGGTTGACAAATGCTCCGTGTATACAGTTGTGCTTTTGTTTGAATGTCATATTCTTTTTTTTACAAAATCACTTTAAGTTCAATTTGAAAGTTAAGTATGATGTATGTCTTCCTCAAAGCGGTGAGCAAGCAGAATTATATTAAGCCTTGCTAGTAATTCGCTCTTGAATAATGATTTCTAACTATCAATTAAAAAATTACTATAGTGGCTCATACAGGTACATGTAAACATTTGCATATAGTGAATCAGTAAGAAGTCAAAGGAAGTGTACACATACTCAAGACTTGTTATGTGAAAACAACAAAAGGTTAATGATGTCTTTGTATTGTAAGACAAGATAATGCAGCCATATGATTTCCCTTTTCCTGTCAATTATCCCATATCCAATATCTACAACTTTACAGCCCGTTGGCAAGAGATGCAAAGTAAAGCAACTTCTCCAGGCAAATATTGTTCTCTCCAGACTTAACTGCAGTAAGAGGACAATTAATAGCAATGTCAGTTTACCAACAAATAACGTCTCAAGAAGATAAACCCCTTTTCATTTAGATGAACATGCCAAATAAATCCAATTGCTTATTACTGCCTGCCAATAATTTTGAGTGTTTAAAAAACAATGTTTTGTACTTAATAGATTTTGCACAAATGTCCTTATCAGAGCGACATTTTTTAATCAACAAGCCCCAACAAGAACATTTAATTTAGAGAGAAAAATTCACTACTTCTACAATCACACAGGATTATTTCATAAGAAAAAAGACAGATGAGGTGACTGAAGGGGACACTAGTAATACAAAATATGTGTGTGTATGTGAGAAGTAAGAAAAGGACTAAGGGCGGGCAGTGAGAGTAGAAAGAAAAAAAGGTGGCTAAAGGAGAAAGATAAATCAGAAATTACTCTACACAAAGGATCCAAAGGATCCATTAATGTAACTCTGCACGTTTCTATTCAGACAGACAGCATTATACAGACTGGGTGATGAAAGTTTTGGTGGAGTGGAGTCTCACCTGCAAGGTTTCAAATAATTCTTTTTCTCTGATGTATCAATTCTAATTTGCATCATAGTGGGTTGAGTTATATTATTCATTTAAAAATCTTATAAAAATGTTCAAACAGATTTTTTCACATTTGGTCTATATTCATGTTTGTATCTGTGCCTGTATGCTACATCACTGTGTATCCTCTAAATATGCAGAAGCATAAGTGATCAGATAGTTAGGGTTAGGGTTGAATTGGTCGATGCCATGAATCAACATTGCAATGATAAATCTCAATGTCCTTATGAATACATCAAAAACTATACAAACACTTGCTTTTTGGTTAGCTTTAGGCATGCATCTGCATTTAGCGATGGGATCCTAACCTTGTAATCTGCAGAAAAGGCTTGTTTGATCAATAAGAAATGTGATACATTTTAATTTTGTGAGTTTTTATGTCCTTAAAAGGTACAGAGGGAATGCTAGAATTAAAGGAGGGAAAAAGCCTCTAATGCTACCCTGTAGCTTATTTACTCAGTGCCAAAAAGTCAAACAAATACAACAGCTTTGCTCAAACACTGTAATCACTGGGGGGGTCACACAGACACACAAGAAATATCTGGCCTTAATGAATATCCACAGTGCCCTCTACTGGAGACTGAGAAATGCAACTTAGAGTTTCAACCTCTGACAAGAGTGTGGTTATACAGGATTCCTAGTTAGGGGAACAGGTGTTCATGTCAATATAAAATGAAATTTTGCTCCTACCTGACAGTGCTGTGTGCCTTGGCCACACTCTCAGACACAGGGGTAAAATCTTGACCAGATGATGAATTTCTGGAGATCTGCGTAAAAAACAGTCAAAGAAACCAAAAGAAATAACAAGGCAATTCAATAAATTGCACACTGTATTTTCAAATCAGCACAACATGTTTTCAAGTAGCAATCTTTGTATAGTTTCACTTCTATAGGCAGGAAATGTTCTTGACCTATTATTTTAGTATCAGCAAAGCTCAGATTGTGCACTCAGGCAAAATGTACCAAACAACTACCACAGAAACCCCATTACTAGTAAATATGTATATGCTTGAGTAAGTTAGAGCAGGGAAAAAGCTTCAGCTAAATTTTGGCATACACATAGTTCAGAATACTGGTATTTATAGGTTTCTGTATTTGTTGTAAACTTATTTTGATCATAACACACACTGATAGGAAATGTCACAGAACATATTATTTTGCCTGCAAAATGTGTGAACAGGTCTAGTTTAGTAACCAGCTCACTCAGACGAAGGGGAAGCTGATGCGTTGGTGAACATAACTATACTTTGACAAGACATCAATATACATAAGTCTATTTTAATGCAGGAGCTGTCTGACAGTTGCTGCAAGCAAAGCAGAAGCAAACACCTCCACCCCCAACCCCACCCCTCAGTACAGGGTGTTCCTCCACTTCTTTAATCTCAGATGTACAGAAAGTGAAAAATTATGATCCTATGGAAATGAGGCAAATAATCACGCTGCCATCCTCCATTATGTATATGTGACAGCCCTGCATTATGCAATGTAATGCATAGTGTTCTGTCCACCCATCACAATTGCATTCGGAATGCAGAGCAATGGTGTGCATGTCTAATAAATATTGCAGTAAGATACATTTGGACCATCTACCCCACTGCATAAATCAAGAAGCTTTTCCAGCCCCACATTATCAAGGCTTCACTTGGCTGCATGGCTGCTCTGCCCTTCTGCTCTCCAGCAACTGTTGGTGGTTACTCATGCATCTGTGTGACTATATACCTCATATCTGTCCACTCCTTTTATGGATCAGGCTCTACAACATACTATATACAATTTTTATTTTCGGTAGAGTAAAGTTAGCTATAGATGTAGCGTCTGGAGGTCCCCATAGAGTCTTTTTTTGATTTGTTTTGATTTGATTTGTTTGTTTTCTTTTGTTTGTTTTTGTTTCGTTTTTTGTTTGGTTTAGCTCATTTTTGTTTTGTTTTTCGAGATTTTTTATTATTTAGTAATTTGTACCACACTACCTGCAGTTGAGACTTCTTTCGATTCCCATAAATGAAAGTATAGATAAGCTATTGCGTACCAGACAAGATGAATAGCAGCAAATGAGGCAAATCTGTGGGACTGTCAATAGACAAAGCGGCATTTTTAAAACTGTAGGCTCTGTGATAAAAAATAACGCAAAATACCCTGCAAGCTAGCTTGTATAGTGATTCACATGTATGCATGTTAAATATGTTTTTATTTACACTTTCTTTAACTAACGTTAACCTTGTTTCAATCAAATGTTGTTACCAACTAAATTAGCTGATTAAAACTTATTTAGTTACTTTTGTTTTATGGACCTTTTTCACGGCAGAAAAAGCAAACAACATTGATTGATTGATTACGGTTCTGATTTGTTGTCCCAGTAAGCTAGTGAGCCGATATGTTTAATATTGTGATCCGAAGCCCATTAACTCTGGCCATATTAATTAGCCGACAATTGTGCTCTAACTTCATAACATAACAATTCATTACAGCAGGTTGACAACAAAATGTTAAAAATAAAAAATATGAATTAGACATTGACAATATGTACAAAACAAAAAAAAACGTAAATTGCATAGATACATTTGCTATCTATGCAAACTATTAACTGTTTCTAGAAGTCAGACTGAGAGTTGAAGAGACTGCGAATTGTTTCGTATATAGCTTTTGTTCAACATTCGAACGTTTAAAGTAACATTAGTTAACTTAGCTTATAAAAAACTGCCTCAAAGATGCTAACAACAAAAAGTACGTAATTTTACATTTTGGTCGTTTCCACTAATTACAACAAGCAGTCACAAATAATTTCAGAACAACCAGCTCATAAAAACAGCCCGCAAGCGCTTTGAAAAAAACTAACCAAGGGAAGCATATCCATAGTTCTGACGAGATGAAAAATATTCCTGCCTTCTGCTTCACAGAATGAAGGAAGAAAGTCCAGAAAGCTAAATGATGGCAGAGGAGCTCAAACTGTAGCTAGGCTGTTACTGCTAGGCTAACAGGACGTCACATTCACGCGCCTGTGAGGGAGCGCGAGACAAACTTCACCTTTCTTGGCTTTAGGTCATGAATGTTCAACCAAACTTTCCTAATCAAGACGTTAAAAACAAATTCTCAAATCAAATAGTCGTGGAAGTTTTTAAATAATATAGATGCATTAGGTTTTTTTTAACGCATAAAGACCTGCCAACAAAGAAAACTTAATGTCATCTAACTTACTAACTAACTAAGGTAGTTTTTCTTCTGAATCAGTTTATGATAATAATCTATTGTAGCACTTATTATAATGATAGTTATGATCATCTTTCTTTCGGTTGTTAAAAGAAGGCAAAACAGGAGAATCTAACATTCAATAACAAAGTCAAATACAAAAAAAAAATAAAATGAAATAACCACAGTAATAAATCAACAGAGTATACTGTAGGTTCTTACCTAAGGGGTCTGGAAAAGTCACTGTGCAATAAATGGAACAGAAGGTAGAAAATTGATTTCAACTTTTTTTTCTGTATTTCAGAGTTTTTCTGAAGTGTTTTAAAACTTTAAGGTAACTCAAAAGCTTTTTTTTCTGAGCAGGAGCTCAAGAAATACAAAGAGTTGCTAATGAAATCAGTCACGGCCAAAGCCTTTCTAGAGTTGAAACTGAAACCTACCCACAACCAAGTGTGAATACGCCTCAACACTGAGGCAGCCAGCCTATCATGGAGAGGCTGTCAGATAGCCTAGCGAAGCTGGAAATAAATGGTTTTCACCTGAACTCTATTCCCTTATATTTCTGCAGGGCAAGAATATTTGATTTATTATTTAAAAAGAGAAGGATATGAAGTAACAATCATAGATATGGAAAAGTAGAAAAGACTTTTTCTCTCTCAGGGGTAAAGCCACGTATTCAGCTGTCATCTTCTGGAGTGCTGTATCATTATATAATTTTTCCACTGCATTGCTGCTTGATGTGTGCTACTCCTATAGTTGAATACTTGCATCACTTGGGTCCAAGTGGGCGATTTGGTATTTGTAACCTGAGGGCAGGCTCAAACTTTAGCATCCTATTGGTTTTCCAGCCATTGCAGATGCAGCTGATGTGTGGTGTCTGGTCCGTGACTGCGAGGGCATTTCATGTCTGAATGATAGGCACAAGTCTCTGTTGGCTTATTTGGACCACAGAGGAGCTGATGGCACTCTGCACATGAGCAGTAAACTGTTGTAGATGCACTGCCCCCAAAACAAAAAACAAATGATAGATGTCATTTGTGATTAATTACTGAAATTTAATTTTTTCCTCTGGTTGTTAGTCATGTTTGGGGGTTTTTTTCTACTCTGATAGATTATGCCTTTCTAGCTATCTGTTAAACACTAATCCAGTCTCACCGCTGTTTTGGTTCTCTGAGCCTCCACCTCCTGGGGAAACTGAGTCTCTTGCATGGCCTCCCAAATGTTAGACTCTCTTAATCAGCCACTACTCTACTCCTTTTCTCAGATGTTTAAAATTAGACAGGAAACACTCTGCGTGCACAAACATGTTTCTAGAAGCATCAACCAGTGTTTTATGCCATTGGAGGGTTGGGCTCAACTATTGGTGTATGGGCATTAAACAGCTGTGAATGAACTCTTCACATAGCTGTAGACTGATGTTTTTCTTTCCACTGACACTTCTGATTCCATTTTTTACACAAAAATGTAGCATATTGGAAATCAGACTTACTGTTTATTGTTATTACTGCACTGACAGATTAATACCCTGCAGACTTTGTAGTCCAGAAACAAATACTGATATCAGAGTATGATGTCTATTGTAGAGTATAATGTGGTTGCAGTGATGACAGCACCTGCTCTGATAACATCTTAACCATTGCTGATTCACCACTTTGTCCAAATGACCATCACCTTGCGAGCCAGTCATAGTCAGACACTTTGCATAAGATCCAAGCAATATCTAAAGCAGTTAAGAATGAAAATAAGTACACTTACTCATTCTGCTCTTCATACTAAATAAACGCCTCATAATCCACAGCACTCAAAGGATCTGCCCCCAACTCCCTGGCCTAGCACGTAACATTCCTCAGATGCTCAGTCAGACTGGGATGTAGGGAATATAAAGGGCACCTTAAGCCCTCCATCAGGGGGTGTGGAAGTTCTGCAACAGTGTTTGGATGGAAGGTGCGTCTTAAGTTGCATCCACATGAATGCCAGAACCTGAACCGGACGGTACAGTGTAAAGAGATTTTCACTGTACCTGATTTTCACACCTGCTTTGGACTTAAGAGCAGTGTTGCTACTTTTACCTATGTGAAGACTCATAGCACACACATAAAGATATGAGTTTAATCTGATTTTATGAAATCGTTCTGTGGAGGGGATTATCAAACTATATAAATTTGTTGTTTTATCAATACCTGTATGAAATTTCTAAAGGAGTCCTAACATCAGGTTCAAAAGTAGCAGAGCAGACAAATTACAGTGCCACGTGCCTTATAATAGAAGCTTATCACAGCATAGTGCATTGCAATTTAAAAAAAAAAGTTTAAACATTTTCATTTGAAAGCAGTTCTGCTGCTCCATGATTAATGAATTCTCCTAGTTTCAGACATTGTTTGTGTTAAATCCTGTGCTAAGAGGTATTTGACCAGAGACAGAGCAACTGAGTTTATGAAAGCTCAGTCTGCTGAGAAGTGGAACTAAGACTGTTTTTTTTTTTTAAATGTGGGGATTCTGACTTAGCGAAAGCCCTCAGTATTAAATTCTCCAAAGCATACAATGAAAGGCACAGAAACACAAATGCCAGTACAAAACTACATGGGACTTTCATGACTCTCTGTTTCAAGGGCTGTAACTAATGCTACATTCAAAGTCAGTTGAAAATAGTCAACTGGGACTGTGATCACTAAAACACCACTCTGATTTTTCTTTGAAAAGATGGTAGCTATTTAGTGCAATGAAGGCATGAATCACAGCAGTGTTAGTCAGACTGTCAACATGTGAGCAGGAACGTGTCAGTGCTGTATTTATCTTGTTAAACCTTGACTCAGTCTGCTTGGAGTCTGCCATGTCTGAATTGAGCAGATGGTGTTTAGTTGTTGATGCAGTCTTCAAGGATAAATTTAAATACCAGACAATATGAGATAATTACTTGACAAATTTAGTTTTCTTAAGTTGCTTATCATGTAGCACAATCAGCTCTGAGATGAAGAGATGTCAGCAGACAATTTTTAAGGTACCTTTAATTTTTTCGGACCTTAAGCAAGTTTAAATACATATTTCATTGAGATGCATAGAGATGATAGAATGTGCCATCATGTGTGTAACATTAATGCACCATAAAATCCTCAGGGTAGAGACAAGTTTGTCGCGTTGTTGGCGTTTATGTTTTAGGGGGCATTACACCACATTTATCAAAGTCAGGAGTCAAAAGTCTGACTTAACATTTCCAGAACACAGCACATCTGCTGAGTGTGGAACAAAAATGCCAGCTTTACACCTCTTAGGGGAACACGGGAGCTGACGCTCTTTGATGTTTCAAAGCACAGTTTAGCAAAACATTAGTATTCAGCGGCGATGCATAGCAGCCAAATGCTATTTTTCTTTATAGTATGAATTTGAGCAGTGTGAGATGTCAGTTTCTATTTGACAGCTCATTTGTCAGTCCTTTAGGCTACTGGTAGGATTCATCCTTTCAGTGTGCAGACACGCAAACCCTCCACCTGTCCTGTCAGGTGGAAACATCCCTGGACCTTCGCCCGTAGTCAGTATGGCCTGCAGAGCCAGACACACACACACACACACACACACACACACAGCTTTTGGGAAGAAGCAGCAACTGAAGCTGTATTCATTTGATTTATTTTTTTGGTGCAGGGTTCTTAACCTCTCAGTTGGATCTTTTGTTTTTTCAAACCAAACTTTAAACCAAACATTCAGATGTGAAAATGTATTTTTAACAAAAACTCTGCATTAAACATGGCCGCCTGTTGTATTATCTGTATTGTTAAATCTGTACGTATGTTAAACCAACTAATGCTGTTGTTTTGGTGTTCTGGTTGCTTTACAGTGTTTGCAGAGCTTGCAGTATTTTGGCAGCATTTGACAACTGTAGAGACAGTCTCATTATTTCTTAGTTGCATCATGAACTGCTGTGTTGCAAAAGTTCGATATTTTAACTTTATTTTTAAACAAGGCATTAAAGCATGTAAGTCAAAACTTGAGTTTAATCAACCTGTAATAAAAACAACAATAATGATAATCTCACCGTCTGCAGTTGTTCATTTTCTTTCTAATTATTGGCAGTATTTACTTTTTCTTTCCCTTAAAATCTTTTCAATAAACGTAACTCCTTTTTTTCCTCCTACCATCTAATTGTCTTTGTGTTTGAGGGAAACCATCACAAAACCTCAGAGGAGCAGTTAGAGGCAGAGACATGTTTTATTTTTTATGCCCATCAAAGTGGACTTCTGTTTTCTGTGGTCTTGTCCAAGATTGCTGTGAGTAAACTAAAGGAGCACTTCTCACAATCCAACTCCACAGCCATCTGACAGAGGCTTCAGGCAAAAATCATCGAGAGCAAATATCACAAGGACAGTGACTGACTCATGCACACGTTTTATTTTTGATAGCTGTGTTCAAAGTTTGGAATTAAGATTATCAGCTACCACAATCTTTTCAGTTTCTGAAGCCAAACATCCACATTTTGGACAAATGACAAATGGAAGTGGGATGGAGCTGAAGGGGGAAAGCAAGTGGCAACTAAAAGAGCTGAATGCTGCTGCTTGTGAGACCTATGTATCAGGATACACCTGTGTTTCTCCAAGCCTTAGTATCCCAATATGGCAGTCAAATACAGCCTTTTTAAAAATAAAATATCTCTCAGCCTTGAGGAAAAACTACAGCCTTGTGTTAAAACCCAGTTTTTAAATTCTTTTTCTTTTTTCAGGGGTCATCTGAAATAGATCATGGTTGAAATAAAAGCACATCGGCCAGCATCTCTCAACCTGCAAGACGCAAGCTGGATCAACATAACTGCGGCCACAAAGCAACTGGAAGTGAGGCCTGACATGTGGATGTCAGCGGACAGCAGGTCAGCAGCTGCTAAAAGGATTTCCACTAGGATACAGATTTCCACTGACCCGGCCTCTGACAGAAAAATCCATAGAGTGTGGGAACTCTGTTGAAAGTTGTTAAACACTGAAAACGCATCAGGTGCAAAAATTGATTTTTTTAAGAGAAGCGCATTTGGATGTTTGCCTTGAAACAGATGAAATTGATCTGCTTATCATTTAGTGCACGTCATAATTTTAGTGCTGATTAATTCCATTTTAAAATGTCAGGGATAAATGCAGCTGGATCAATATTCAGTCAAAAGTCTTTATTTTTCACTACACATCCCTCTTCCTAGAGCCTGTAAGGTTGATGCAGGAACATCGACACAGATGATGTGAAATTTAACACCTACGTGCAGCTACCTTCAATTTCACCTGCGATATGTGTGTGTGTGAGCTTTTTCTTGTCCTGTCTAAATGTGTTGGTTTCTCCATTATTGTGCCACTACACCCTGAAATTGCCAACAACTCTAGTTTACTAAATTGGCGGGAATGTGAAAACTTTGGCTAGTTTTGTGCCCCCGTTTCCCCTTCTACTTACCTGTACTGTCACATCTTATTTCTCTCTGATCAGCCCGTAACGCTGACATGTCTCCTCACCAGAGATTCCTCTTAAGTACAGAATGCATCCTGCCACCAGAGACTCACCAAAGACTGATGGAGACGCTGCGGCTCTCCTCATGCTTCATTACCAGAGGACCTGTTGTATTGTTCTTACTGCCCTTGTGTTAAACACAAGCCCTGAACAACAATAACTTTTCCGCTCGTGGAAGCTGTCAGTGTAAAAGCTTGAAATAAACAGCTTTTAAACACCATGGGAATCCAGCTACCTTTCATCAAACACTTTTGTTGAAGCTTTTCATACAAATTTTGTGTCTCTGTGTGTTTAATATTACAGTCATGGAGAGTCCACAAAATAGAACAGACAAATCTGCTTTTTAGTCGCACATGGATGTTGAACGACTGCCTGATTTTTCCTTATTAAAGACACAAAAAAATCATCTTTTAAGTATTAATAAGTGACAATATTCAATCCAACAACACTTGGATGTTGTCTGGAAAATAAACTTGCTTGATGTTAACTGGTTCACTTTAATTTTGCTCCTGAGAGGCAAGAAGATGATTTAGTCTTTTTTTTGTGCAGGTGTCATACAAGGGTCTCCAGTTTGCATTTGTTTGGTTTTTTTTTGCTGAACTGAAACATTTTACGCAGCTGGTTGTATCTCAGTTTGACATGTTGATCTTCTTAGAAATGAACAGACACTGCTTCTTGTGCAGAGGCTTAGCAACCAGCTTTACACAAAGAAAATATAGAGTCAAAATAAAGGATGTCAAGATAAAAGTGCACAAATGGAGCTTTAGACTGTTGTTATTTAGCCCTCTCTGGATTCAGATATTCCTTTAACATTCTGGTCTCATGGTTTCTTAAAAAAGTAAAAAGGAAAGGATGCTTTAATAGGATGACCAAAAATCATTCCATTTATCTAGGTAAAAGTGTTTACTACAAAATTATAACTTTTCTTTCCCTGAGCTAGTAACTTCAGATTAAGAATAATTTTATAATTTTGTAATTATTTTGACTTATTACAAACTATATGAGAAGGACGTCAAATGTTCTTTTTATCCAGTATGAGAAGGCTTTTGACACATTTATTTATCCTTGTTGGTACATAACCTCGAACCACTGAGCATTATGTCACTATGTAGAGATACTAATCATAGTTAACATGTTTCACGCAAACACTCTTGTATTTCCTGTTTTAAATTACATTAATTATTTATGGCGCTGTTGAAATCCTAATCAACTTACAGTTAGAAAATGAAATGAAACCAACCTTCCTACAAAACACAAGGACAAAAGCTTAAACTAAGAGGTACAGAGAAGCTGAAAATTTTGCCTTCCATCCAAAATCCATGATGACTGGTAAGGGTGAGCAGGCTCACTTTCTGGCAGTTGACATTTCCTCTCATTCACCAAGCTAAAATGCTATTAGCGCAGACTCAATGGGAGGGATTTGAATCCAGCTTTTGTCAAGTCACCTTGGCTGTCTTTCCCATTCTGATCATTTGTTCTTCTGTCCTTCATATTTTTGTTTTTTAATACCCCTTTTCCAGTTCCTGTTTCTCCTCCGCTGACCTTTTCAGCACTGAGCACTATGCCTCCTACTGAGAGGCAGAGGAAAAAAATAGCTGTGGTGTGTTCAGTAAATAATAATAGAACTACAAGCTTAAGCCACACTGTGAGCAGTGCATTAAGATCTCAGTTTCACTGCTATGGAAGTGTAAAAAAATTGATCTAAGGCATTTTTAAGTCTGCTATTCTTTTGAGGAGCATGGAGGTTTTAGTCCAAACGAAGAGCATCCTGCCAAGAGGGTAAAAACACAGCAATGAGGGGCCCTCAAAAGTACAGGCATATGAAAACTGAAACAAACTCAGCATGAATAAAGATGTGAATTGGAGGGTAGCTCCTAAGGAGTCTTGATTAAAATATATTATGCTGCAGTTCCAGTATCACAATTTACATCGCTTCTTAATAGACACTCTCTTTGCAATAATTGGAACTAAAGTGCTGAAGTGATCATGAGTGCTTGAGGGCTTAATAAGTAAATGTTAATGTGCTGTATCCATAAATTGGAGCAGTTCGCCCTGTG
>JAQNCA010000005.1:16498328-16522690 GCA_029783725.1 Acanthurus tractus
AGTTCGCCCTGTGATTGCGAATGCACAACTTAACTATCTTGTTGCTGCTTACATGGCAGAGTCTCAAGGCCCCCCGCTAGGCTCACATTTTAAAAGACAACATAATTTGATTGCGATGTAAATCTCAAGCCTGCTGATTTATTTTGGTGGCAGTCAGTTTTTGAGACCAACAATGAAGATGCTAAAAGGTTTCAATCAGAGCTCTACACAAATTATCACCTCTAAAATTAACCAGTCAGTGGCCAGTTATTTTTATTTTGTAATAATTTCTCTTCCCACACTGAAGTAACACGTTTCAGTTTTTCAAAGATGCCCTTTAAAAAACAGGTCATTTATTCACTTTTTTTTAATAATATATATATAACCATATTACACTCACCCAAATATATTATACTGATGTCTGCACTAATTTTACAGTTCAGTAAAGTTAATAAAAAACCAATATAAACCTCTGGCATGAAAACACATTTCAAGGTGAATCAACATGCATGATTAGCCTCTCTCTAATGTTGCAAACACACAATAGAGGCTCAAGGACAAATATATAAAAATCTATGTTTCAAAACAAGTTAATGAATGTCCCATATCTTCATTTTTGACATCCTATATACAGTAACTCAGAGGCTGTGCCGACGGGCGTCCGACTGCATCCTTCATCCATGACAGTAAGTGGACAGCAGTGTTAGGAAGATTAACTAGAGAATAATTTGGTTTTTGAAGCCGCGGTTGAGGTCTTTGTGTGGGAGGACGATCGAGTTGAGTATAATCACCTCAGAGGGGATGGTCACATTACAACCTGAGGAGGAGAGGCAAGTCTGTAGTTAGTCTGTGGAGTGTTGTTAAGTGCAAACACAAGGCTCTATACTCTAACTCCCAATCCTACATTTCTGTTAAAGGTAGTTAGCATAATCAGCAATTTCCAACATGGCTGAAGAGGCTAATAAAAGCATGACTGAATAAAAAAATGACAAAAATCATTTAGCATCTGATGCACTGTTTTGAAAAGTGATAGTTAGCAGAAAGGTGTTACAACTTAAAAGCAATATGCACTAAAATGGAGACAATAGCAGATGTATAGCTCAGTAACACTTCTCATAGATTTACTGAGCCATGTTGGCCACTTCCTGCAAGACACAGTAAAGACAAATGCATGCACAAACTATGTGGATCTATAATCCAAATACAAATCATACACCTCCCTCTCACTCCCAAGAAAGGCACACGCTCACGCACACATACATGGACATAAAATATCCTAAAAAGCTTTAAAGGTTATTCACACGATGGGAGAAAGGTAAACATGGTCTATTTATCAAAGTAGCTTTTAATGTTGTTAACAAACTGTTGCTGGATAACTGGCTCTATGTGACCTATAATGAGCTTCAATATATCACCATCTTTCATGGGCCCTTGAAAGCTTCAGAGCCCTTGTGTGTGTTGCACCAGTTGGACCTCCAATACTTAACACCGGTGCCTCTTCCTCATTTACACACTTTAACTGGCTTTTGCAAATTGATCTGGTACACCCAGTGACTGACTTTTCCTTTCTGAGAATCATTTAAAAAGAAATGTTGAAGAAAAAAATACTGATTTTGATTTTGAATCTAATAAATATTTATCAATTCATTTGAGGAATGCAAGTTTCACCCAGGATCAGAGTACACTTACCAAGAATGGTAATGGAGGGTGTGAGTTTTCCCTCTCTGAAGAGAGTCTCGCTGTCAATCTTTGCGTAGGGATCATTGGGGTTCGGGTCACTCGGGGTTCCTTCGACTCTCGCCCACTTGCCAATTGTGCTGTCCCATCCCACAATGCTGTTCAAAACACAGCAGTGGTCCTACAGGAACGACATGACAGATAAGTTTGAATGTTTTTCAATATTTGAGCGGGCAACGACAAAATAATTTTAAAACACAGAGTCTGATGTATTCAGGTATGCTGCATTAGATACTGTTTCTCTATGTGAAAAAAAAACAGTGACCACAGGCAGAGCAGACAACTTGGAACTTCACTTCAAAAACAGGCTGCATGTTTATTTATACAGCTCAAGTAACAAATTGTGATTGTAGGCAATATGCAATGAAAATCAATAAGTCACCTGCAGCCTAATTTCATTTTAGAACCATCCAGTTGTCACTGGAGACATGGGATGAAATTATACCAGCCTCCAAATCGTTAAAAATGACATCTTTCTGAGAGGCAAAGGCAACAATATTTCTGGTGTGACAGGGGAGCTTAAAGATAAATTTTCTGGAGAAGTCTGTTAAAGTGTGGATAATGTTTCTAATAAAATGTTAAGATGTCAGCAGCAGTAAATGGGAAGATAAATTTCCCTTCAACTCACTTAGTGTGAGATTCATTTCAAGCTGTTTATACTGTAAGATGAGTTGATATTTCCAGCAAATGCTGCTCTTATTTAACTGAAACATTAAACCTCCTTTAAACCATGGAGATATTTTGATTATTCTTGTGGCAGTAAATCGAAAATGGCATCATTAATTCATGTCACCACATTGGCACTTTAGTGCATAGCAAGAAACCAAAATTCAAGTGTTGCAACATGCCCGGCTGGTGCTGTTTGGGTCAGGAACCTTATTCACTAGGCTCACCTGCAGAGTTGCGCCGTGGAGGATGATGGACTCTCGAACTCTGACCCCAGCACCGATAGTCACACCGGTGCCAATCGATATGTTGGGACCCAGCTGAAACAAGACAGGATAAAAACATTTTTTTCTTCTCGGCCATAGCAGCTTAGGTAGCACAAAGGCTACTCTGTGAATGGTACATGTAGATTTGTATGTATTTTAGATGTCAGGTGCAACTGGGAAGCTACTCACCACAGCAGTGGGGTCAATGTTGGCTGTAGGATGAATATAGACATTCCCTACAAAAAAAAAAAAAGACGCATGAAAAGACTCGTACCCATAATAAGAAACATAACAAAGCTACAGAAGTTGAATTAATCTTACCACTTATTTTGGGCCCCCCCTCCTTATTTGAGGCCAGTCTTTCAGGATGAGTTGTGTGATACTGGTTGAGGTATAGCCGACTGGCATAAATTGCAGACCTGGGAAAAAATTACAAAAAAAAAACAACAAAAGCATCAACATCAATGTAATGTATGGTTTTTGGTGTTCAAAGCACAGTCTTTTAAATGTTCAAATGTTCATTCAGATTTGCTTCAAAAACAAAAATACAGTCTCCAACTATGGATTTTAAACTAAGCTGAAACCCTTAATGTATGTCAGACCCATTCCTCTAACACTCTCACAGGCTACAGATTTGTCCACGTTGCAAAGACAAATTTCTGTCCTGTTGAATTTGACAGCGTTTATGACTGGTGCACTCACCCTGCAGATTTAATCTGGCTCCAGAAGCTGAGGGTTTTATACACGTAGAGTTTGCCCTGTCCTGCTAGGGCAGTGAAAATGTCCTGCTCCAGCCTGATGGCCTCTGCTCTGTGCCAGCCGTTGGTCGGCTCCTCCCTGCAGGAGACAGTTCATCATTTTATTGCACTGAGTTACAAACCGGGACCATAGGCCTCGTTTATTAAAAATACAATCTTGTTCACAGAGTTAGAGGCTGGAATTTAATCTGGTACAAAGTTAAGACTTTTGTTGCTATTTTTTAACTGCATTTCCTGCTTGTGTTTTTTTTTTGGTGTCTAGGATTTTTTGTCTCATTCATGTTGTAAATAAGGTCTCTACCTCACCATCTTTCTGAGTTGAAATAAAGATTCAATATTAAACAGAAAAACATACTCATGGAGCACTTTTGGCTGTTGTTATTTTCTCTTCCTATTTTTTTTTTGAAGAACTGGGTGAAGCATTATCAAAAATGCAGCAATTTCCTAAAAATTGTGGTCTCAATGCATTGTTTCCACATCACTCTGTGTATGCATGCAGGTCAGGCACAGTGAAATTCCTTCATTCCATTATTTGGAGAGGCCTTTTACACTGTGTACCACAGAAATAACTTCAAATTAGGTTCATGTTGGTAGCATGCTGGCCGTGTAACATATAGGACCCTATTTCAACAATCTGCGGCAGTTGTGCAAGTGTGTTGAGAGCATGTTAAGTTTTATTTTGGTAGTAAAACAGCAGACAATCAGGGTGCAGAGAAAGGTGCACAGCAGCAAAGTGATTGCATTTAGACAGTTAGTCACATGTGCATTTTGGGCATCTCATCAATTAAACCAAAGTGCAAGATGCATTTCCCTTTAAAAGCCAGTACACCAGGATCTGGTGTGTTGTAACTTTAGTGGCAGAATCAGGTAATGTTAGTTGTAAAAGTGAGCAGTTTTCATCTTCTGCGCGTGTGTTCAAAATGCAGAGTGTGCACACTTTGTGGACCCATATGTTCATGTTACTATCTAAAAAAAGCACCCTTTAAATAGCAGGAAAACCAGACTTTAGACCAGCTTTTTGTTGATCTACGGTGCAGAAGCTCTCTACTGCCTCACCACACCTTGCTTTAAAACCAACATGCTCATGGGTGCACAGAGTGGTGCAGATACAGTTGCTACTCACATACTGTGGGTAGTAGCTTCGAACAATCATTCTCGCAAAACTTACAGCTACAAAGCTGGCAGGCGAGCATTACTTTTTATCCATACGTTGAGACAGACATTTTTCTTGCATTTGTGTACACTAAATATAATGCAAAATTGCACATACATACAATTACATTAAACATACAGATAGTGTTGTAACATTATTTTCTTTTTCAATTAGTTATACCAGAGCTCTCACTGTTTTCCAATCCCACTTGGAGGCCTCTCCTCTCAGCGTTTGATATTTTTAAAATATCCCGTTGTGTGCAAAGCCAACCCAGTGGCACCAGTGCCTCAAAAGCCTTTCCTCAAAGCCAAACAAATACATGAATTTACAGCCCTACAATCCAGCCCTGAGAATAAGTTGAGAGCAGTGAGTTAACATTCATCACTGATGTTAACTTTGATGGTGTCGGTGCTGGGTTTAAACCAAAGCTGATTACCTAGTAGTGAATCAAAACTTCAGTAGAAGAGTCTGTATGTTCCATATTAATCAGAGTCTCTGGGATAGTGTATTGTGAGAGCCCCAAGATGAAACAGAGTGTTAAATATTGATGAAAAGAATATTTTAAAGGATAGCACCCATAATCGAAGTTTTACCTAAAAAGAAGGGATGTGGTTAGAGGCAAAGTACTCCCCAAGAGATTTTGCAGTCTAACCCTCCTCATTTTTTATCAAGTATCTCTGATGTGTTCAACAATTTTGCTGATTCAGTGCCCTGCCTGATTTAAGTGCTATTGATGTAAGCAGGTGAATTATGCACAGCAGGGTTTGACCCTTCGTAATATATTTTCAAGCGTCCTTGGGTTGTCAAATGTTAGGTCGACAACACTTCAGTTAACATTTAGAATCATGTTAAATGAATAAAGAGTCAAATTTCCATTATGGCTCATGTGTGTGATTGTGGAGCAATTTGTCCACATGCACATGTTGGATGTGAAGCTCAAAAGCAAATATTTATTAAGTTCCTTAACTGTGAGCTAAATAATTAGACTTTTTCTAGCTAATCTAAAGAAGCTACAGAGACAATATAAAGGTATATTTAAATAGATCTGATACATTCAGCAATGTTATGCTTTCTCTTAAGACAATGAACATTTCATTGCCAAATGCAGGATGAATGTTTAACACAAGATGATGAAGCTCATGATGTTACTGTACATATTACAGTAGCCAGTAAAGTGATTGTGTTAAATAATTGTCATTGTGATTTTGCCACTATCACTGAAACTCATTTTAATCGACATTCTATGGTTCACTTGTGTAATCCAAATCCATGTGAGATCAAGATCAACAAGTAAGGTGCTGGACTGTGTCTTGGCTCTGAGCAGGTGCCAGACAAAAAAAAAAAGTTCATCACAGTTTTTATGCTGGTTTTTATTCCAGTTTAAATAAATATTTGCTAAATTGGTGAGCTATTAAAATGTAAGGAGGGTTTATTTTGTTACCATTTGACAGAGGTAGGCTCGTCATATCCCCCAGTTTCCAATCTTTGCTTGAAGCGAGGCTAAGCTAAGGTAAGCTAAGCTAAGCTATGCTATGCTAAGAAAAGCTTGCCTTACACTCAAACAAACAGCAAACAAGTATATATCCCAGAATTCCTTCACTCCTTGACAGGCACAGCAGCGCATGTTTCAAGGACAAAATTTGCCAAAAGACACACACAAAAAAAAAACAAACCAAAAAAAACCCACACAAACCGACAAAAGCTAGCTGCTTGTAAAATGGGAGGAGCATAACTTCCCTAAAAAGGGGCACAGGCAACATTCACAAAGCACCCTATAAAAATCTCAGTCTAATAGTGGGTTATCTTTTTACAGTTCACACCAAACACTAAGTGCTCTCTAATACAGTGTGCAGCCCAAATGTACAGACTTACCCATCGTATGGATATCTGATGATGGTGTGAAAAACAAAAATCATAGCAGGAAGGATAAGGAAAGGGAAAAAAGACAAATGAAGAGAACCAAGAAAAAAAATGGAATAAATGGTATTAACATGCATTTCAACACACAAATCCCCACGAGAGAGAGTTTCAACTCACAACAGCATGTCCTGTTGGTTCTTCTGAAAGACGGTGCCAATGTGTTGGAAGATGTCTGGGTTAAAGAGGTATATGCCACAGTTTATGATGTCGCTCACAAAAGTGCTTGGCTTTTCAACATAATGCAAAACCTAGACAAGAAAGAAGAGCCGTCATATTTCAAGAAATTGTGATGAATGACGATGAAGAAAAATTAATAGAAATTGTTAAATACCTCATTTGTTTCTTCGTTTGCAACAATACAGCCGTAGTTCATGGATTGCTTTCTGTTTGACTGATGAGATGAAAGTGACATTCAACTTAAGGATGCAACAAATTTTGACATTTATGAAAAAAAATCTTTGTTATTAGTTATTTTGACCATTACTACAACAGCTGCTGATGTCAAAATCTCACCGTTGTCCCGAGGATAACAAAGCTGTTGGGTTCTCCGTGTTCCTTTTGGAAGCTGAGCATCTCTGTGAGAGGAAACGCTGAGCAAACATCAGCATTCAGAACAAAGAAAGCTTCTGGACTGCCAGAGACAATCTGATCTCTGAAGTGATAGATGCCCCCTCCAGTGCCCAGGGCTGCATACTCCTGCAGATACCTGTGGTGCAGGGTCAAGATAAACAGCATACCTGAAGTCATTTAGCAGCAGGAAAAGCACCACCACTTGCACAGAAAACATTAACTCAACGAGAAAAGAGAAGAAGCAATTTATACCATCTGAGAATATTTTTACAACGTGCACCTATTTTTTTACTGGCTGTTGAATTATTAAGACAAGAAAGAAGCTCTTTTATTGTCAAGATGTGTGTGACACCTAACTCCTTAGCAGGACACACAAGAAATATTTAAGTCATTGTAATGAATGTTTACTATCAGAATAACCAGGTATATTTGTGCTTCTTTAGCTCTGAGCTCTGCTGTTTACCTGATGGAAATTTTAAATTCCTGCTGTGCGTTCAACAGGAATCTGTTCAGTTCTTCATTGGGTTGATAGAAGCCGATCAGCAAAATCTCCTTCATATTCGGTACCTTGTAACACAAAGAACAGTCTCTAGCTTCAATTTTCAGCTTTAACTTTTTAACAATCTGCTTTAACTTCCACAATTTCCCTACACCTAGTACTATACTGACTCATACCACACAGTGACTGTAGTATTGCGGTGACCCTTACCTTGGCACATGCTTCAATGTGATGCTGCAGCATGGGCACACCAGCTACTGGAAACAGGGGTTTGGGAACTTCAAATGACAGTGGCCTGAACCTTGTCCCTGTAAAGCAATGAAGTCAAGTCAAGTCATGTCAAATTTATTTATATGTAATAATGAAAGTTATTATTACTTGTAAATTAGGTGACAATACAGATTTCTAGTGTGCTTCAAAACCAAACAGAATCCTGATAGCATAGATGTTGTGATTTAACGTTCTGCACTTTCTCTTCAAGCAAGATAAATTCAGAAAGATGTGTTGCTTTTTTACCTTCAATGCTTTTCTTTGCCCATTTATAGCACGTTTGATTTCTTTATATTTGACACGTTCTCTGTAAATAAAGCTGCCTTGCCTTAACTTTATAAACAAGCAATTTCTGTGTTTAAGCTCCTGCATTCCTTTTTTCTGTTTGTTTGTTCTTTACATATACATATATGTAACAGGCAGTGTATAATCCCAATAAAAATCTTCACTTGGATTACCATTCTTATTTTAGTGTTTTTTATCAGTAAAGTGGATTGAATTTATGCCAAATTACAGACTGAGTAAAGTTTTATTTTACTTGTACCTTTAGTAAATATACACTAATCTTAAAATGACCAGTCTTTGGAGTGGAGTACCGTCACTTGATGGGTAAATAATGGGTCTAATTGGTGATTAATAGCAATATTAGACAGGGTAAAACAGTTACAGAATATCAGGACACACGGTGTTATCATAAACATGTAGCCATATACAGTTAAGGTCATAAAAATTACGAGGATATTAAGACACCAAGTCCTGTTTTTAATCCTCTTGTATGTGTGGTGTCGTCTCATTATGCCACGTCAGTGACAGACTATAAACAGGCTCAGCGGGTCTTATGGGGTCTAGTTAGCGTTAGCAACTTAGCTTAGCGTCCGTTAAAGTAAGCACAGCAAACTCTGAGAGCATGACAAGGAAGACCTGCATTCTTACCTTTCTGGGGGCCACCAATTAAAATAACAGCTTTTAACATCTTGGTGGAGGAGCTGTGACTCGTGACAACTGCCTGTAAACGACCTGCACTTGTTTACTGAAATATTTCCGCATCCACTTCCTAGTTGTGTCGTCACCAAGATCGGCATAAAACCCGGAACGGAGCAGAGTTACTGAAACGGAGTAGAGTTACTGAAACGGAGTGAAGGAGGTGGCACAGACCAGGCTCTGGAGATTGGAGCAACGCAGCGCAAAGATCGTATCACAAGAAGTGTTCCTCAGTGCTACATGTAAAATGACATCCCAATTGGAAATTTTATTTCGAAAACATGTAGATTAATGGGGAGATAAAACTTAAATCTGATGAATAAACACACACCAAAATATAAAGTTGAGAAAAATATGTTAAAACTGCCAAATTTGCCAATCTCTCCAGTGTTCTAAAAGACATTTATGTTTACAGATGTTCACAGGGATCACTGAATTACACATGAAGAGAAATCAGAGATGATAAGAAAATCTAAGCAACAAATTCTCCATGAATACACACCGTTTACACTTTTGCAATTATTATAATCCCACCCATCTGTGAAGTCAATCCATCTAACTATCCAGAGATGCCAATGTTCAAAACCAATTTGTGCAAATACAATTGAAGGAATACTAAAGAGAAGAGGACTTGTTTAAGTTTAAATGACATAGCTACAAAATGTCTCATAAAAGGAAAAAAAAAAAAATCTTATGTTATCTTAAATTATATCTTCCTAGTCCTCTGTGTAATGCTCTTTAATATATAAGCTGATTTGGATATATTGCTTCTGTAATATGTTTCTCACAGCATTTTGACCTGCTGTGTTGGGAAAAGAGCAGCAGGCAAGCAGCCCAAATCAAATTCAGCTCAAACTCATTTAATCATTAATCTTTTTGATTTTACGTCTGTGACATGTCAAAAATGAGATGAAAAATGTCTTAATGCAGAAGTGGTGATAAAGCAGTGAAACCTGTTGACCTAGAAGACAGTTATTTGAAGTTGATGAGTTTGTGTTAGTCAAGGCAGCAGTTTGTGGTTGTTTTCAATAATGTTTTTAAGAAATATTATTTCTAGTATAAGTCTGTTTCTGTGTAAAGTCTACCACAGGTTTAAAGGCATTATAATATTGAAGGAAAAAGTAAATTCAAATATTATCATCTAAGTTTTTCCTTTATTAATTATATCTTCATGTCCAAAAATGAATCATTCTATTTTCATGAGTGTCACTGTGCTTTAAAGAGCAAACTTATAACAAGCAACTCTTACAACCAAAACGTCGGCTTGTAATTTTCCAGCTTGTTATTCTGTTTAATTACACCGGTTTGTTGACAGAAAGTTCAGTTCATCTTTGTCTGTTATGGTGTATCTTTTGCATGTGCATAAAGTAGGTTATGTTCTTATCTGAGCTGGGGGAAGTTACAGCAGTGGGAAAAATAACTCAGCTGTCAGTTGAACACTCATAAAGACAACAAATAACACATACACAGCTCTAATGAAGCAGTTTACTTTCAAATTTCCTCATTAAAATGTAACCTGAAGTAAAACAGACTCCCATGTGGAGGTATTCATAACTCAAACATATGCAAATAAGATGCGAATCTGCATCAAACAAACAGCATAACATTTTAGTCAACAATCACCAGGGGACAAGGTGCTTTGGTACGAGCGCTTCAGCAGGAGCAGCAGAGGAATCTGAGGAGCGTTCTTATCTCTTCAGATGTTGAAAGGTTTATTCTTTTGAATTCTCGCCATCTCCAACCAAACAGGGGCTGTATTACACGTCCTTTATAAAAACCAACACAAAAAAGCAACACAAATAGTCAAATGTGAATGGAAGAAAACAGTTTTTATCATACTGAAAAAAATCCATCCATTGTATTGTCACAGTACAATAAATCCTCTAATGTATTACAAAAATGCACAATTTTGCTTTCCGAAGTTTTCAAACTGGCTATAAAACGGTCCTTAGAAATTCCATGAGAGCTAAGGTCAAAGTCACACTGTATTTTCATACTGTAAAGAAATTTAAAGATCCTTCATTACCATCTCACTGCTTAAATATGACACATTTTAAACAAAATTAAAAACTGACTGAAAAACATAGTGTATAGCTACAGGTTAGGCTTGGGCAGTATCAGAGTGTGATGGACTTGGGTATGTAGGAATCCTGAGAATGTGGTTTTCAATGAACGAAGAAGAACCAAGAAGCTTCTCCTCTTGTTAAACGGATATGGTGACGCTGTAAGGAGGCAATGTAGTGCTGTGCACATCACATGACACCAGAGGTCTGTCTCTTCTCGAGGAACAAGCAGCTGAGCTGAGAAAAATGGTGACTGTGAGTTGTGGGGATGACATCATTTGGAAAATTCCAGTTTTAGTCCAAATTATAATGGAGAGACTACAAACATGGTCGATTCGATATAAAGTATTTGTATTTATGTTTCTTTGGGTTTTTATACACATTAAGCATCTGACCATGTAGTAAGTATATGAACACAGGTCCAACAGTTTTGGACATACCAGGTTTCTTATTGACAGAAACACTATTTGACACCAAGCACTGCAAGCCTGACAACATCATACATGCTCAGTGACTTCCATCACCAGCAGCTCAGCTTTTACCTTCCTTGCCAGTCATGCACTGTATACCCCGGTCAAAGGTCAGGAAGGAATGAAAAAACAGATACTGCCCAAGCCCTACGACAGGCCCTTTGATTCAACATCACCCCGTGTGTTTAGATTATCTTCATTTTATCTGTTGGCAGATAGGAGAACTTCAACATCACTTCAACAGCAATTCAGTCATGTTTCAAATGTTACAAAGCAAACACAGTTGTTAATCCTTCACATTTGTTGCTGTCAGTATTCACATAGTGCAACACAATACAATTCCAAAAGCAGAAAAACTACTTCAGCAAAAAATCTTTTGCTGAGAGGCACAAATAAGGGATGCCCTTTAAAATATGAGTTCCACACTCAGTACCTGGGGCTGTCTTAGGCTCAGATAAATCCTTGCTGTTTCACGAGTAAATTGTGAGAAGAAAAAAAATACCAGGGGCAGAAGCCGAATCACATGAATCTCTAAAATCAGAAACAACTGTCTCTACGACTCAGCAAACAAAGAGTCATAAGAAAGCCAAATGTAAACATTTTTCCCCATACATTGTGCTGACTTTTAACACCAAGTACCAACAGCATTTCTGATTTCAGTGTTTCTGATTTGTAAAATTAACAGTACCGTTATTAATGAAAAATATGTAACAAATTCAAATTTTCACATTGAAGTCCTCAATCAAAAATCATATCTTCCACTCATCACTACTGAAAATGTGAAACCAGCATATCAAATAAAGCCAGAATTAAATGCTTTTAAAACAATGTATTGCTTTCCTTACTAAAACCCAAAGTCTGTGCAGTGAAAGACACAGTGGGCAACCTGCTACATGAACCCATGAAGTGTGCAGATTTGTTATCACCCTGTGTGACACACAAGAATTAGAAATCTGGTTGTACTTGTTTGCAGAATAACAGAAAGATTCTCATGCAAATCTAAATACTTGTTGTCTCTACGTTAAAGATGCAACACATGAGCACAGTCCTGTCTACTAGAGGTGGTATACTTATTGATTGGTATCAAGATATAACAGTATTATGACTGTGTTCCTAGTGGTCTCTTGCACAGGTTGATGAAGGTGATAACCTCGATGAATACCCTTTTAAATGTACAAAACTGGTCTCGTTTAACAGGTTCGACCTTGTATACAGTACCTCAGAGCTCCGCTCTGCTGTTATTTCACAGCTGTCTTTGTACCGCTGGTCTCTATTTGCTGTGTTTAACTGATGTTTCTTCTTAGTGTTTCCAGTACTATCTCCTGTTGTAGAGGTCTTTGCGTTTTCGCAGCTCCTCCAGCACCCGGGCCCTGAACTGGGTCCAGTCTTCATCCTGGAACTGCTGGATGCCAAGGGCCAGATGGAGCGCTGCAGAGTGGCTGCGCAGGAAGGGATTGTACTGCTTCTCTTCCCCGATTGTGGAGGGACTCTGAAAACAAAGTGTATTTAAATAGCAGCTCTTCTCAGAAATTATGTGCACAAGTCTCTCTCTAGTGGCCACAATCATTCATGTCATTTATGTCATTCATGGCGTTGCATTTCTGCATCCCGGTCCCATTTTTAACTGCAGCACATCTTCTCCAAAGTGGCAACAGCTTGACACTTTTCACACTTTTAACATTTATTTTAGTCTAATTTATGGTCATTGATCATTCAGATTATAAAATCCTGAACCACAGACGTATAAAGTAGCTAAAACAATCAAGAGAAATTTTCTGCTATTATATTGTTGATTGTAAACCACGATAACTACAACCTCATCTTCAGATTTATGTAACTACTAAAAATTTAGCAAAGGGAAAAAAAATTCAGAGCTCACCAGGGCTAAAGTTTTATCACAGGAAGCTTGACTTACCTCTATTTTAGTTCATTTATTGTGAGATTAAAAGTCTAGCATGATATGAATAACAAAGACAATGTGAATAATAAAATAAATGATGGCTGCCTTCCATTCAGCTGCCTCTGTGTCAGGCTACTGCTACTGTGCATGGCATTCCTCTGTTCTAGCAAAGCAATGCCATCAAATGTTAACAATCATCACCCAAGTTTATTCCAGGAGAACCAGTTTATCAAGCCACAATTGTATGAACACCGGCTGTTTTTTTAGAGGATTAAGTTTTTCTTTCTCACTGTATGACCCTTGCACATTTCTGATATGTTCTCCTTTTTCTAAAGCTTCATTGCAATTTATTACATAAAACTCCTTGTTTTTCATGGCTGCACAACCAGATCAAATACAACTACGGTACTTCAGTTATCTGACAAATCACTTCTTACAATTTTCTTAATCATTACCAATCATTAACCTTTCAGGCAGCTCTGCCAAACACAAAACTTTCTTTATTTGTATGCATGTTTTTTCATTACTGCACCTTTCATCCATAAATCATGTTCATGATCAAATACGACAAAAAATATAAAACTGTCAGAAACTATTTACAAAGAATCAGACAAGCCATAATACAGGCATCAAGCATGTGCACTTTGCATGCAACTGCTCATCGAGTGAGTCTTGAGTAGGAAAGCTGAGGCAGGTGCAAATATGTGAAACTACTTCGAATGCCATGCTTTAAAGATGGCAGATTACATTTCAACTAAGTTCTGGACAGGCATTTCTCCCAAAAGTGAACTTTGGATCCTCTACAGACTCTATTAGAGATGAGACTGAGCTCTGAGGGAGCCAGAAGAGGAGGGAGTGATAGAAGAGCAAGCACCCGAGCACTGACAACACGCACACTGCAGGCAGGTGATAAGCCCTTTTTCCCAGGTGCTGGACAACATGAATCCTTTCTGAAATGACGCGCTGGGGAGGCATAACAATGGTGATGTATCATTCTCACCGTGCACAGCTTCTGGCCTCGCTGCTGCAGCACCCACTGATATTTGTTTTCCCTGGCAGTGTTGCGTGGCTCAACCTCAGCAGCAAACAGCAGGTTGTCCTCTGCATACTCATGGCCTGAGGGACAGCCAGCAGACACAAAAGTGAAATAAAATGCCCAAATGCATCACCACACGCAAGCTTACACTGTACTGAAGTCCAAGAGCAACCGTTTATAAGGCTGTCATGGCTCTGAAATCAGCACAGCACATTCAACCACATCACACAAAACACTGATGTCCTTTTCACTGACAACTGAGAAGATTTTCTTACCGGGCCATAATAGAGTATCATCACTTAGGGAGGTGACTGTGTCCAGAGATGACAGCATTGTTGTGGCATTGCCTTCAAACATCCTCCCTGAAAACATCAAGAACTGGTTTTATTCACCTCAAGTCATTCTAAGTTCACAACAGAGTATCCTTAAGGTTTAGAGGATATAGTATCTGCATTTAGAAGACCACATTTCATACTTTTTAAAGTTTTCATTGCTACATTTTAGTCATTTTAAAAGTTGAAGGTCCAATGTGAAGGTTTTACTTTAATTTTTTTTTAATATAGATTCTTTAGTTTCTAACTTGTCAGTATTTAGGAACACCAACCACTAATAAGTTGTCATCAAGGTTAAAATTCCCTAATGTTTTGTTTGAGGAAATAGAAAAAAAGGTAATAGAAAATTTGTTTTTAAAAGGGACACTACTAAATGTAAAACTAGTTCTATTCCATAATATGTGTAGAATGTTAATATTTATATTTGTTATATTTAAGACATGTTGTAATTAATTTTAATTTTATAATTACATTGTTTTTATGATGTCAAAAAGACCCTTAGATTTCCTCTTATCTGAGTTCTTGCTGGTGGATTTCTATGGCATTTGTTTTCATTGGATGTATCACAAACAAGATGCTTTAGCTTAGCATTAGCAGCCAGATCACGATCTCCTCATAGTCATTCATTGGCCTGTTACTTGGGACAATGACCCTCATTATGTGTAGAAAGACTGAACATCACACGGGCAAGCCACAGAAGTCACTGCTGTCCTGTATGTTCAGTGGTGTCTGTCTTCTGAACGTCCATGGAAGCAAGAGCTGCTCAGAAAAAGAAACTCAGTTCCATATGACTATTTGGATTCTGTCATGTAACTCACCACATCCTGCGAGGAAGACCAGGTCCCCAGAGAAGAGACTGGACGGGGTGCCGACTGCTCGGCCATCCAGGAGGTAGATCATGTGGCCCACTGTGTGTCCAGGAGTGAAGAGGGCCTTAAAGTGCAAACGGCCAACTGTTATTGAGTCCTTGTGGGAGAGAGGGCTGAGAACACAGGTAAAAACAGTACAATTAGGAGAATGTAAGATTCAGAGTTTTTGATGAATCGTACAATCAAACGAACAGACTTAAAAAATATTATCCAATGTAGCAGCTATGATGCAACTCTTCAAGCCAAACTACTGGATGATCAGAGCAGCAGGTCACTAACAAAACAAATAAACCCACTTGTCAGGCAGCAGCCAGTTACAAACAAGAGGGAACGAATAAAGAAAAGTAGAAATGCTAAATTAACAGCCAAATAAATATACAAATACAATACAAATAAACTTCCTTGTATTCCTTGTAAATGATTAATTATAAACAAAAATAGATAGTGAAAAGCAACCTTTCAAATAGATACAGTGTCTCTTATATACAGTCATTTTGATGTTAATGTGCATTTGCTAATCTATAAAAACAACAAGGTCACTGGTTTATACAACCAAGCCCATCATTGACATTTCCTGAAAATACTCGAGTCTGGTGGTTTGATTGCGGTCTACCCTGAGATGACCTCCATGTTTCAGCCACAAACCCCTCAGGCATAACAGAACAGTTTATCATGTCTATATTATTTACTGTGAAAGCAGCTGCTATGAGTGCTGACAGAGGGCACAGGACAGGAGCCAGTACGGTCAGATTGATTCAGTGGGAAGCAACGTGCTATACTCTGTGAACTAGCACTTACTGTGTGAGGCCAGGAATGTTATCAACTGCATTTCCATAAACTCGGCACGAGCTGTGGAGCCTTTTCAGTCCTTTGTTTCCCCCACTGTGATCCCTGTCAATGGAACAGAGAGCAGAGGCCTGCTGGTAATGTTGACACATTAAAAAACTCTATATTTGTTTTGGCCTTCAATCCACACTGAGAATATTAAACCACTGAATATTCACAATTTGTAACATACCACATGTTTTATTTTCAGCCCGATCCTCATAGTTTATATGATAAAAGTAGAAAAACTAACAAAGTAAATATGAAGAAAAAAATAAATACAACCCACCAGTGCTTGTGTGTACAGAGTATTGCCTCTAGTGTCACTCCCTCCTCCTCAAGAGCTGCCTGAAAAAAATCACAAATGCTTTTATTACCTTCAATCACAACAAAACAACACTTAGAAGAATTGATTTCAAAAGCTTATTGCCTTTTTCAGCCACAAAATACTTCAGATTGTAAATTATTAGTAATTTGACCTCTGTGCTTGTAATGGATGCTACTGGGAACAAACTTACGAAATGAGCTCATTCACCAAAATCAACACTACAGACAGTCGATAACTGCAGCAAACAGAAACAATTATTTTCTGCAAGGTAACATTGATCTGAAAGCACCTTACTGGCTTTTGAGTGATACAGACACACCGACAACTAGTGGAAAAGGTATTTACCTGAACAGTTTGAGGGTCTGCAGGGTCAACAACAACTGCGACACTGGAGGCTGTGTCAATTACAAGATAGCTGTAGTTGTCGGACAGCACTGAGATGGGAATTATTTTAATACCTGCAGAAAGATGATGCATTTCAAATTACAAACTCATCAGAACAATATTTGACTTTTTTAGAATTTAGAATTGTAGAAGTAGATAATCATTAAAATGCATTAAAAAATTCACAGTACATCTTAAAATTCATACAGAATGAGATAAACTGACTTTATCCCACATTGGAGAGATTCACATGTTACAGCAGAACAAGGAATATAAAGAGATTTTTACAAGTTATGTACACCACATACACCTTTAGACAGACACACCCTTGATGGTGAGACTGACCAGTATATTGCACTAGCAAACAGGATATAATTCAATGCACCAGAAGTACAGTAGAGAAACACTGTGTATAGTACCAGAAGATTACAGTATGTTGCACCAGTTATACTGTTGGAGAGAAGTGAACCATTGTAGTAGGTTATAGCCTTAAGGCATGAAAGATTTCCTGAAACAGCCCTTGTGACAGCAGACCTGGAGAAGTTTGTTTGTTGAGCTCCACCAGCAGTCCACAAGATGGTGGAGAGGATGCTTAGGATTTTCCATGATGGATTAAAATTGGTTCAGTGTCCTCCACTCAACCACATACTCAAATGTAGTATAGAATAGTATATAAGGGCATAGTACAGTATAGTAAATTATAATATTTCTAGATTATCTTGCACAACATATGATACTTCGCACTGTTCCTGCACTGACCAATCCAACAGGGCCTTTTAGTGTTGTGAATGGCACTCACAATGATGAAGAACACACAAGAAACACTGTACAAGGACAGTGCCGCTGCATACCATTAATCTCCATAGGCTGAGCAGTGGAGTGTCCAGCAGGGTAATGTTCTCGGGCTTTCCTCATTTGCCTCTTGTAATACATATAGCCGAGCCTGGTCCTGGTGTAGAGTGTGTACCTGGGGAAAGAGGTCAAAGGAAACATTGACAACACAGACATCTTCTAGCTACTCTTGCTACACTAGTTGCAATCCAGTTTCATTTAGCAAAAGAAGGTTTTGCCATTTTTGAAGCAGTTTTAGCATCTACAGTTACAATCTGATGGGTTGCATGTCGCAACAACATATCTTCAAAGAACTGGACGTCAAAATTTGCATTTGTGGCTCATGTGTATGCGGAATAAAGTGGTGGCTAATATCGGTTGAACAATGGTTAAAGAGCAACCTTTCGGTACGTTCGTTTTGTCGCATTACAAATCCACTTAAAATTGTAACATATTTGAATACAGTTTGGTGGGACGGCCTCGCGAAAGAATGGCTAGAGGTTGCTGAGCTACGCTAACAATCATCGCCGTGATAAAATATTGTCTTAATAAACATAGCCATATTATACTCACGCAATTCGGAATAACGGCTTCTCTGAGCGGGCCATTATTCTGCTCAACAGTCTCCTGCAAAACACTTGTGCTGAGCGTCTGTAGCGAACACACAAACATAAGAAGCCCAAGAAGGATGCGGAGGCAACTAGCGTTACCACCAAGTCAGAAAACGCCATAGTCTCTGAGCGGAACGTAATGACGTGTCAAATGACACTGCTATACCCGGAAGCGAGGAGATAAACTTTGTTGTTTTATTCATCCCTAAACATAAAGGCCTACTCAGTACATGTAGGCCAGTGGTATATTCAAAATATATTCATTTTTTTCTTTATCATATCCAGTACAATTTTGCTTCCGAAACAGTCCAGTGTGTGAAAAAACAAAAACAAAACAAAACAAAAACTAAAAAAAATAAAAACAAAAAACAACAACAATCGAACAAATATTTTTTAATAAATCTTGTGACGTTGCAAGGAGTAATGGTTTTATTATGGCCTGCGCCGCTGAATAGGGAATACCATTAGTATTAAGCGGCGTGGTTTACTGTATTGGCATCGCTCACTTTAGGTTTAATCATTAACTAAAAGTTAAACGTATGCACTTTGGCTACAATTAATAAATAACTAACTAAATAAATAAACAAATGAAGCATTCTCTCTCTTTGTCACTTAATTTATTCAGCGAAGCTTCCAAGTGTCAATTAACAATAGAGAGTGGTTCAAAATAAGAAAATATTGAGTAGACCCTGTATCATTTGGGTGAGCCTAGAGGGGGGAAAGCTGTTATAAGTCTATCATAGGAAATATCAGGATAACTTCGTAAAATTTAAAGAACTAAGTCAGCGTTACCATTTAGTTAGCATTTAAGTTACCATTTAACGACATGTTTGTCGGGCACATATAGTCCAAACTGTGTCTTTCGTCTATAGTTTTATTGTTTTAAATAGGAGCATGAGCAGCAGGAGTCTGGAGTGTGAGTTTCAGTGAACATATCCTATTACAAAGATGACAGCCAGCCCTGGTGCAAGTCTGCAAACCCCCAATGAGGGACAGGACTGAAGGAAGCAGTGCCACCATCTTCAGCGAGAGCTACGAGGCAAGTGACATTTCTTTCTTTCGTTGTTCATGTTCGTTAAGTTTAGCCTGCATTGAAAGTATTTATTCAGACAAGACTATAATTAGCGCGCATAGTTTAATTCGTGCCAATGTTCTCCCCGACTATTCTTGAATAACCGACTTACTTTATTCAGTGTTTGTTTTAAAAGCAAAGACTCACAGACACAGTTTTTTGTCTGGCAGATCATAATCCAGAGCTTTTTTTTTCCTTTTTACAAATGATTTTAATTGTGTTGTAGTTTCTTCACAACGATATAGTAACGATTTTTTTATCATGTACTATTGTTACAAGGAGGGCAGGTACAGGTAGAAACAAATTATTACTATTTGTAACATTCTAGCCAGACATTAGTTTGAGACTGTATGTTAACATTTCACATGTTTCAGATTACTTGTCAGTAGGTCTGACATTGCTGATCACTACCCAACTTCTCCTCAAGGTGGTCCAGCGAGAGAATGACGTCCAAAGTTGATAGTCCTCCACCCTATGAGGACGCACTGCACCATCCAAAGTATGGAAACTGCCCCCAGGAGCCACAACATGGCTCCCCTCTTCCACCACCACCATCTTACAGCCCCGGTCCCCCAGGCATGTGCCAAGGCCCGCCTGGCTACTGGGGCCAGGAGGGTGTCTACCCGCAGGCTGGGATGTGGGCAGCGCCTGGCTTCTCTCCATCCGGGGTGCCCACCACAATACCAACTCTGTCTGCCGGAGTGCTTACAGCCAACCCAGGTTCTGAGGAAATTATACCAGACTTCAGACAATCTCATCAAGTGTAAAAAGTGTAAAATACCACTTTGCTATTATTCCCAATTTTGCAGGAGACATGGAGGATTTTCTGAGCACCCAGTGGGAGAGCACATCTATTAGGCATGCCTTCATCAGAAAGGTAAGGATTTTCTCCATCTGTCATGTTACACAGAGACATTTACTGCCAATGACAAAACCTTCTACAGCCACTGGGTTTTTTTTATTGAGTGCTCAACAGAAATGCTTGGTTTTGTGTTTGTGGGCAGGTTTACTTAATTTTGGCAGCACAGCTTGCCGTCACCTTTTCAGTTGTTGCTGTCTTTACATTTGTGTAAGTGTCACTGTTCATCCCAGTCTAATAATCCATCTATTTGTTTACTATATCTGATGGAGGTCGGGTAAACACTCCTAAGTGTTTGTTATGTCTGTGCTTTCATAGTGACCCAGTGAGGCTGTTTGTCATCAGATACCCTGGCATCTACTGGGCATCTTTGTAAGTTACTCTTAAGGAACAAAACCAAAACACATCTGCAATACAATTAAATGAATTAAGAAAAACATAAAAAGCAACTCCCCATAATCATCAATATTATAATTATTATTTTCAAGCATTTCATTACAGTAACGGCCGTGTTATTTATGGAAGAAATTAAAATGATTCCTCTCTCCATAGTGTGGTTTATTTTGTCGTTTACTGCATTCTCGTCTGCTGCAAAGAGCCGAGGTAAGCAGGACCCTGGTGTATCACAAAACAGCTTTACTGTTTCTAATGTTATGTCTTATTTAAATACTCATAAACAGCCATGAAACATCAGTTTTATGCAATTAAAAATATTCATTACACAGGAGGCGTTTTCCATGGAATCTTGTGCTCCTGGGAGTGTTTGTAAGTGTTGTTCACCTAATTTATATGGCAAATCTAGTTAGTGAGTGAAATAATATTTGAGTTTTAGAATAAAAAAGCAAGATAAGACAACCAGTAAGAAGCAAAGAAACTCTGAAAAAAGTCCTTACTCACTCTGACATTCATGACACATTGTTGTCATGTTTTATCTTGCAGACTCTCGCTTTGTCTTACATGTGTGGAACAATTTCAAGGTTTGTTTTTGGCTCCGGCCCAGGCATCAAACACACAGCCTCACGTTCATACACAGATGCAGTTCATTTTAATAATGATGTAACACACCCAGTGATGATTTTTTTTTTGTTAATCACTATGTGTGTCTTTTACAGCTATTATGAAACAAAAGCAGTGTTTATCGCCATGGGAATAACAGCAGTAGTTTGCATAGCTGTCACAATCTTCTGCTTTCAAACCAAGGTAGATGGAGATGTTAACTGTGTCTCTCTGTAGCTCAGTAGCCCGTGGCTTGTCAGAGGATGTCTTTGTTGTCAGTGTAAAAGAACGCCTTTGTCTCACATTACAATGGGGCACTGAGTTCTTTTAAATATTTATGACATTTTGGAATAAGACGTGAATCCAACTTCTCTGTCTGATGCAACTCGAGATGAATTAGTTGCATATTTTGGCCTTTACATGACACATCCACCCCCTGGCTACATATTTATTTTACCTGATTCTGATCCTCTTTCAAGTTTTTTTTTCCACTGCTCTTTTATGTTGCTTGAAGCACATTAGCTCCGATCACTTTCATCCTGTTAATGACTTGTTTCTCATCACAGGTAGACTTCACCTCCTGCGGTGGATTTCTCTGTATTGCTGCTGTTTTGCTCATGATTATTGGGATCGTTACAGCCGTCGTCCTCTCCTTCCAATATGTAAGAACTCCTCGCCTAAATCCTTTCATATATTCTCTCTACTCGTGTTTCTCAGTGAGAGGAGTAGCAGCTTTAGTAGGGTGTATCTGTGTGACTGATTCCACATTCAGAGGCCTTTCTTGTGTCACTCAACAGGTCCCTTGGCTGCATATGCTGTACGCTGCAATTGGAGCCATCATTTACACTCTGGTGAGTCTACACACACTGATATAAGGACCATATTGAAGCTTTGTGTAAGATGGTTGTTGTTGAATTGCAAGAGGCATAATGGTCCTTAAACCCAGAAATGCACAGTTGTTTGTTAGACGTGATAACATGCTGACAACGTGATCATTCCAAAGCCTCAGATCCATCACTGCGTCTTGATGTGGGTGCAAGAGGAAAGGCCAGGAGATCAGTAACTTCAAAGTATTTTGTTGAAATGGGACCATAAGTTTGCTCTGTTGTCTACCTGTCAATTTATGCATTGTCATCATTGGTCAATTCATATTTTGGTCTGAAAGTGATGCAAGAAGAAAGATCTTTTTAGTGTCCAAAATGAAAGGGTTCCTTTTCTAGTGATATTGGAAGTGGCTGGTACATTTCAGAGCTTTTACCCATTGAGATTTTAAAAGTTTTAATCATGCTTGAGACAGATCTCTAGAGGTGCCGGTGTTGTTCTGTCAGTCACTCTTTGCACCTCTTTGGTCCAGACTGAAGCTTCTAAATGATAACTAGATGGATTTTTTCCCCCACAAGATGTATCACATGTATCCATACTGACTTTGGTGATCCTGACTTTTCAGGTCACTATTTTGTCTTATCTGTAAAATATATCAACATCTAGCTAATATACTTGCCAGCTTTATATAGATGTTCAAGGTTTCCAGAAGACGTCTGAGTGACATGAGTTAATTGTCTCATTCCTGTTCCCCTCAGGATGATCTGTAATAACTTCAGTGATCGTCTAACTTCTCCTCTAATGGCACTATCAGATCAAAATTTTAACTAAAATAATGCTTAAGTTTTTTAATTGAACAAAAAGATGTGCGTTTTTGAGCTGCTGTCACCATCTGTGGTACTTCCTGTCCCCACAGTGGACTGACAAAGACAACAGAAGCAGACAAATCTGCCTTCTTTACTTTTTTTTTTTTTTTATCTTTCTCTCCATTAGTTTCTAGTATACAACACCCAGCTTCTCATTGGTAATCGGGAGTTGGCCATCAGCCCAGAGGAGTACGTCTACGGAGCTCTCTCCCTCTACATCGACATTGTTCACATCTTCCTCTTCATTCTTCAAATCAGTGGAGCTGCTACTGAATAAGTCCAAGTCCGCTTTTCTGCCTGCGTGTTTTAGGTTATTGTGTCTGTTTCATTAAATATATACTAAGTGCATGTATGTCACTTAGGGTGAGTCATTACCAGCCATTTATGTTCAAATTTTCAGCTATTCATTTAACGGTTGACTTTTTTTTACAACAGTAACACTTGAGCACTTTGATTTTTTCTTGCACTGTGAGAAGCAAGGCTGTGAGTATTTTAAGTTTTTTTTAACTGTGAATGAGGAGAGAAACTAAAGTGCTGCCTTCTGCGTAGTGTTTGTTTTAATATTTTTTCTTGCCTTTTGTCTCAGTAAGTAGTATTTAAGTAGACGATGCATGCTGCATGTAGCCATAAGATTATTATATTGAGTGTGTACAGGGAGGAACATAAAGACTGCATGTTTAAACGCTGTGAAGCCGTGTTTCCTCTGCAGGAACTTTCACGAGGGCCTGGAAACCTTTGAAGCAGCTCACTGTGTTTTCAAAGCAGGATCCAGAGTCTAAGCTAAGCTACAGGGACATTACTTTACCCCCTAAAAACTTCTTGCTTTGGGGTTGTACTTTCTGTGTATACAGACATCTTGAGGGTGTGGCTGGTAGTGTTTCACATTTCAGCTTTTTATTTCAGCCACCATTTTTTAAAAAGTCTACCTGCGACAAGTTATTTTATTCATTGAGCTTCAACACATCAACACGCAGTTACAGAAAAAAGCATATGATAGATGGACTTGTTAAAAAGAAGTTTGGGTAAATCATTGCTGCATAGTAGGAGCAAAATGATGTGTGAGAACAGCTGTCTGCGTGTGTGTCACCATTAGAATAATTTGCCTAATCTTCACTGGCTTTGTGGACATGCAGGCAACAATATGCAGAAGGAACTTTTTAGTACCGTATTTTCCGCACTATAGGGCGCACCGGATTATAAGGCGCATTGTAAGGCACACTGCAGGCGCACAGAGTAAAAGCTAGTAGTGGCTGGGGTTGCGTTATGCATCCTCTAGATGGCGCTGCACGGAAGGTAATG
>JAQNCA010000005.1:16522790-16589363 GCA_029783725.1 Acanthurus tractus
TACCGCTGTTACTTGGGCGACGCCCACTGACTACGGTAGCCATAAGTGACCAATACTGATCCATATACAAGGCGCACTGTTGGTTTTTGAGTAAATTAAAGGCATTTAGGTGCGCCTTATAGTGCAGAAAATACGGTAATTTGTATAGTCATTTGAGGGACAATAGTTCCAGGTGCTGTGGGTGGAAAAGTGGCTGTAATCTGTGAACTATATTAAACTTAATCATCAATAATTTCAGATGCAAATCTTTCAAAAATGGAGACCGATTTGTAGAAGTTTTTAGAAGTTATTTTTATTATTGTTCATCTTTAGTCCTCTAATTACATACAAAACGGTTGAAGTTACAGTAAGAGACTATGATCAATAGTCCTTAGTCTGTGCTGGTATTAGGAAGGACTCGGATCTGTTTTATGATAGTTTTGTCACACCTCCATAGAAAAGAACTTAGACAAACATGGACTCGTTGATTAAAAGGTAGATAAAGCTTGAGCAGCTTACTGCAAATTCCTTAAAACACCGGCCAACTCCTCTTTCTCTTTCATGCATCTGTTATTTTGTTGTTGTAAGACAACTACATACATCAATCAATAAAGTCCAACCTACTGTTGCAACTGCTTCTTCCTGTTGTCTTAATAGTTAGTATTAGTGGCACGTTAGAGTCATAGAGTGGCACTAGCTCCTGTACTTTCTCCCTTTCTGGATAGTGGATTAGTAATGTTTCCCGTCACCCAAATTCTGTGTATTAGTCCAACGAAGACTGAGTTTGTCCTTGCAGGTGGAAGCTCAAGGTGTGAGGCGCTTAGGGTCACGTGGGAACATGGAGGTTTGACGCACATTGTGGAGTCCCAGGTACAGCATGCAGACTCTCTCCAGGCCTAAGCAGGGAGGGACATTTCAGTTCACTCAACGTATCACAAATCATTATTTTTGCCATTAAAAACCTTTAAGATACTATAAGTCATAATCACATACAGAACACTAAGAAAATACAGTGGAAACAGCTCATAGCGATGAAGGTTGCAGTCATGGATTATATGGATCATAAGCTTGGGACTGAAAAATTAGGCATATAATAATCAATATGAAAGCTTGCCTGACTGCTTCTAGCTAGCTAGCTATCTGCGGCTGCTGCTGCATGCTAACTGAAACCGGGATGGGAAAACGAAAGTCATCTTCTCTCAGGGAACAACAATCTCTCCTTGAAGTTTAGAACATACAGCTAAGGTCGAGTCAACAAGACACAGCCGAGAAACTCAGTGTTCCTCAGGCAAACTTGTATCGTCTAGTTAAACAACTATTAAGAGTCAGAGTAAATAGTGTCGTGCAAAAAAGGATTTAATTTAATCCAAATTTAGATGACATTCTCCATATCTGTCATCTCGACACCTGAGGATATCTGGTTTACCATCAGTTGTTAAAATGACAATTTAAGTGGCTTTGACACATTTTCTCCGGTTTACTGAAGTGGTTTCACTGCTCTGTCATATAGGGAGCAGATTCTATGTATTACATAGCTCATGATCACATTGGGGTTTTTACGACAACAGTGCACACAGGGAAAGCACCAGTGGTCTGAGCTGCCCACATTGAGTGGATTGCTAATGCTAGGTCATGTAGTGCCCTCTTGAGCAGACGCCCCCATTCTGAGGAAAAAACTGCATTGTATTTTTAAACCGTCAATAAAATAAAGGGCAAAGGCGCCCCTTTCATTACTTTTTATTCATACATATACAGAAGTCAAAGTGTCAAAAACAAATGTCAGCATGAGCAACAAAGGAAAAGAAAAAAATATGGAAAAAGCTATTATGATAGTTCATCTGAGGTCAGTAAAAAAAACAGATATTTCTTACCGATGCCTCCACCGCCATGTGGGGGAGCTCCGTAGCGGAAGGAATCGATGTAAGCCTTGATCTTCTCCAGATCTGCAGGATCACAAAAAGTCAACGTGTAAAGGCATTCAACTTTTCTCTTTCTGTCACCATCTTTGACAAATTACGAGCCCAACATCAGTTTCCTTGTGGTGTAATTCAAACCGATCCCCAACAGAGGGGGACATAAATCACATGTAAATCACTAATACCCAGTTCTTACCAATCTGGTGATGGGTGGCCCTGTCGGTCAGCAGCTGAGCATCGTGAATTCTCTGAGCTCCAGACAGGATCTCCTCACCTCTCATGAACATGTCGTAAGAGTTGGAGTATTTCTGGAGAAAAAACAATAAGAAATGCTGCTTAATGGGTCAAGAATCAAACAGACAACCAGAAGACATTGCTGGAAAGACTTAGAAAGAAAAAACAGGGAATGTAAGTTGACAATGCCATAGTCTACAAGAAACATGGGACGACAATATTTGAGATACAGCAGAAAACATGACAAGAGCATTGAGCAGCTGAGCTGAAAACTGTCCACTTGAGCTGCTTAATAGAAAAACCAAATTTGAAATTTAAATTAAGAGTACAATTGCTTTTCTGTAATCCTGCTTACAGGTTTCTCATGAAGTTGTAACAATGATATGAATATTTAAGTTAACGTTCCTCCTTTTCTGCTGTTTTGTTTGAGATGTTTTTCTTAGAAATTAAAAGTGTAAACAGGATCTGACACAGGCCTGCGGCACACCTTTCCTCCCTCTGTGAGAAATTCTGGATCAACTGGCCACAGAGCACATTCAAAGCCTGCAACCACTGCTTGCTCTGTGTTGACTGGTGAAAAAGAAGGCTAATGCTAGCGACAGAGGAGATTTAGTCATACATGTCTGAGCCTCAGTCAGACTCAGAATCAAGTGAGGGGACTGTTTTTAATGGTGTCAAGCAGATGCATCAGGATGGTGAGTGCGGTCGGTATCTTTCTTTGTTTATATCAGCTCTGTTTATGTCAGCTCTTTAGCTTGTGACTGGCAGTTGCTGACACAACATTGGTTGTTGCGCTCACGCAAACCCTCACTTTGTGCTGACAAGTTTGTCGTACACTGAAGGTTTCAGCCCCACTCATCTGGTGAAAACACCTCTGCAGTGATGATCTTTGCACAGATAAAAATCAGCACAGTCGAGGTCTGGCATTGTGGGGGACTTGAACAAAAGAAAAGCATTTTTAGCAGAGCCGGTGTTTGAATTCTTGTAATTTTGCTGCAAGGACCTTCACATGTGCATCAGAAAGTGTATTCTAAGACACAGCTGAAAAGTTGTTAAAAGTTGCTTTCTGACCTTAATGAAACATTAAACCACGGGTCAAAAATTCATTTGCAAACATTTACTTTACATCTGTAATTACACATTTCTTTCTATGTTACAAATAACCCGGCGTAGTGATGTGTGTGAATATGAATCTGAAAATGTGAGACTCACTAGGTTGTTTGGATCAGGCATGGTGTAGAAGGGTCTAACAGCCAGCGGGTATTTATCCAGCACATAGAAGTCAGTATCATACTGAGAAACAAACAGAGAGTTAGTGCAAGTAGTAGTAACCACACACCTGTGAATAAATCAAGAAAGTATGTTTTTTTTTCCTCTACTTTTCATGAATAATGAACTTGTTGAAAAAGTCTTTCAGTCATGGTTGCCACAGGCTGCCACGATGTGAGACAATATAACTGCGTCATCACAATCAATACAACCAGATACATTTTTTATGATGTTTCTGTTGGTTCTGTCTTTAGTTGGAAGTATTCCTCAGGCAAAACTTTTGTTATTATTTACACACTGACGTTTAATTGATAAAAAAAAACACAGTTTAAGTTACCTTTTCTTTGACGAGACGGCCGAGCAGCTTTTCGTTGGGAGTGCTGAAGAAAAAGCAAAACACATTAATACTAAGAACTGCCATTTTGTTTCTTATTCAACTTTAATGTAATTTTCACTTTAACTTGAGTGAAAGTGAATGTTATAGATTACATCATCTTCCTTTTGCTTTTATGCAAGCAACGTGACAAAGAATTGTTTCTATAAATTTCTAAACCACACTCGAAAATAGTTAAACAATCCTGATCGCATGAAAGACGTTATTTTAAGTTGTTGATGAGGTTGCTGATGTTTTCACTTCCTCCCACTGAACTTACGCCAAAGTGTATTTCTGCTTTCGTCAAATAAAATCAGCTGACAAAATGAGATCATATGTGTGCGCTGTGTGTGTGATGTATTCTCACCTGAGATCTTCCTCATCGCCCATCTCCACGCCGGCCTCGCGCAGCATGGCCACGGCCTCGGTGTACTCCAGCCTGAGAGTGGGCTCCAGGAATTTGAAAGGCTCACTGGGGAACTGCTTGTTCACCGTCTGGATCTCTGTCTGGAAGCTGATGCGGACAGACAAGCATGCACACGCATTACAAACCCAACCGGGGTTCAGAGACCCACACTGAGCTAAATGCCAGACAGTTTTGCCCAGAGTGCTTTACTGAACAACAGCTCAAACCTTACATGGGTCAGTAACTCTGCAAGAGATGATTGTAGTTTTGTAACGATGTCTTACAGTTTTGTTCTTGGTTTTTTTTTTGTGTTTTTTTTTTTTTTTACAGTATTTGAATTTCAAAGTTCATTCTGGGTCCCACATGCTCTCTTATTATAAACAGAACAAAGCAGAGCTGGTGAATGTACTGAAAAATACCCAAACACTCAACTCAGAGGTAAAAAAAACATTAAAAAAAACAAAAGAAAATGTTATGATGTTGTGAAGAGGAGTGCAACCATGAGATTTGTTTGTTGTGTTGTCAGACAGACAACATTGCAGGTGAAAGTCTATCTGAATGACTCAGGCGTAAAAAGTCACAGACAAGTTATCGCATGTAAGTTTTATTGACGTAGGTGTAGTTTTCAGACTTCCTTCCTAACGGTATGACTCGTGTTACCAAAGAAATGAGCAACATGTGACGTGATGAAACACACCGTTAACTTGAATAAAATGGTGAACTTCTCAAGGTTTGAAAGGTTCTGTGACCCTGCAAGGACAGGGTTACAGAACAGTTGTCGAATTTTAACCTTGTTATTGAAGTTTGTGACAGTAAATGTTGATGGAAAGACAGATGATGTGAAGCAGATTTGAACACTTTTTTTTCCCGCTCAAACCAAATCATGAGAGTTAAAACACAGGATTAAAGTTACATATAGCAGCTTTGGATGGAACAGGATCAGTGCTAATCACGGGGTTAGGGTGACCAAAACAGCACTGTTCAACCTTATCTGAAAGACATCCAACAACAATTCTTCCAGAAGTAGCATTAGAAAACTAACAAATCTCCACCGTGACAAAGTCAATTTGCCTAAAGTGCTGGAACATCAAATCAAACACACAAAATGAGTTCAAGGGAGGACAAACAGTCTGGCAAGTCATGAGAAAAAAAGGAAAAACAGCCAAAACTTTCCCGAGAAAGAGGAACCAGTGGTCACAAGATGAAACCGATCAACATGACTGACATTTACTGAATAAAAGAAGCTTGTGAGTGCAGCTTGTTTGGCATGAAACCTAATAAGACCTGTCTTTGACCCATGATAATCTGTCTAACGTAAAGCCCTGTCTCTTTTACTTAATAACTGTTCTGGCACTTTTACCTTCTTTAGGATCAGCTGCCAAATTTCTATAACTTTTGATTTTTCAATTTTCAGTTGCTTATAGTTCAAAAATCCTACAATGCAAGTACAGCCAGATAAACATCAGCATGTGAGGCAAAAGAAGAATTAAATGGGTTTGAGCACAGGAACTCAGCTTTGACGCATTCTCTCCGCTTTACTGAAGTGGTTTCACTTCTCTGTCATATAGGGAGCAGATTCCATACATCACATCATACATGATCTCATTGGGGCTTTTACAACTGCACAGAAATGGCAAAGGGCTTCATTGCTTTACTGCAAGAGATCGTCAATCAATCTCTGTGGCTGAACTGACACTGAAATGCGGAGTAAGTTTTAAAATTCATCATGAAGGTGGCCTATGTGAGTGTCAGGGAGGCTCCTCCTGCTTTGTGTCAGTTCCAGCCAGCTCTGTGCTGCAGCAGTGTAGCAACCATACTAAGAAAAACTACAGGCGGATCAGAGTGTGAACAGCACACAGTAAGATGAGGGTTTCATGCATGAAAAGAACTTTACTCTTGTTCAGTCCATTCATTCGGCTTGAACAGCCGTCTGCACACGCGGTACTGATTCACACCACTAGGCGGCAATAGAGTCACATTACATCATTTTCATTTTACTCACTGACATCAATGGAAATATTTTTAACAGCAGCAAATTTTGGACTCTTTGAGCTTAAATCCAGATATACTTCTTGCATTGAGAGGGGAAGCAAAACTTGAATAAGTTTCGAGTGAAATCTCCACATTCACTCACACAAACTTTTAAAGTACGTCAAATAAAGCTTTTATTTGTAGCTTCACTGGATAAATCCTAATCTTACTTGTCTCTCAGGCCCTTGAAGATCTGCACCATGGTGTCAGTGATGGAGTCGATCACTTCATGGTAATGGTAGTTGAAGGCCATCTCAATATCCAGACCCACAAACTCGGTCAGGTGACGGTGGGTGTTGGAGTCCTCTGCCCTGAAAACTGAAATGATGCAGATTTAATATCAATGTTTAAAGTGAGTGAGTGGAAGTGAAGAAAAAGTGGACAGTTTCATCATGTCTTTGATTCAGCTTCATCTGGAGTGAAGTGGATCCTTGAAGAGTCACCAGGCTCCACCATGTAACTGTGAAACTCAATGTCGTCTTTCTCTCTGTTTTTTTTAATCCACAGGTGTTCAGACAGGTGGAGCAGTCTTTAAATGCATGCCAACAGTTGATTAAATGTCTGTTCACATCAACATGTGGCTGAGCAGTGTGGAAATGAGGCACGTGTACTTGCACACAATTTCGCAATAATTAAGATTCATAAAACATGTCGGTGCATATGTGTGGTTTTATTCATCTGTATTTACATATTTCTGCTTTGTTATGCGCACAGAGGTTAACTCTCAAATGTACACATTTCACAATCTGACCCCTGCATGTATTTACTGAAGAATGACAACAACAAGAAGTGAGGAAACACCTTGAAACATAACTAAAATGACTCCTGCTCCTCTGTGCTTAACACAAACCTTGTGTTTACACCTGTTTGGTCCCTGGTGGATCTCTTTAACCGATTTGAGACGGTAGCATCGCAGCCCTGGAGGCAACTTTTAAACTCACTACCTCTGGCCTCCTCTGGGATTTCGAGAAGAGTTGATTCTTCTTTCTTGCTGAATTGGCACGACCGTAACTACGGCAACAGCAGTGAATACATTGTGGCTTTAGAAGCAGTGATGACCTGAAGCCCTTTGATTTCTCTGGTGGAGCTGCAGAGAAGCAAACAAAGACCTGGGTCCGGCCAGCGGAATACTGAGTGTGCATGCTTCTCCCAAATGTTTTATTCCAACAGGTGGTGAATCATGTGTGTGTCCTTAAAATCAGATGCAAATAGCAAATTAAAAAAGGGAGCTTTGCAAGCTTTGCAACCTTTGCATGTTGCTTTGCTACATGCTGTGTGCACTCAATCAGATGGTGGCAGTGTTTGCTTATCTGGAGAGCTGCAGGTTCTCTTAAACTCACTACATCACCATAAAGCCTTTTACAGGTCCCATTGTGTCACTAACAAACTAAGCACTACAGCAGCTCTGACCACAGTGAAAGCAACAGAGGGACGCCTGTTAAAGTTTAACTGTCTAAATGCATTTGGATCCATTTTTTAAAACTGTCGTCTCAGTTAATGGAGTCTACGGTTTAAACGGCACTCTCACCGCTCGTTTCTCTGTTTTCCCATAAGTGACTGAAAGTGTGTGGAGGGACAGGTGGGAGGCAGTCTTACCTGGACCCACACAGAAGACCTTGTCAAAGTCAGCGCAGATGCACATCTGCTTGTAGAGCTGGGGGGACTGGGCCAGGTAGGCGCTGGTTTTAAAGTAAGACACCGTGAAGACATTTGCTCCACCTTCGCTGGCAGCTACAAGTGGATAAAGAAGATTATTAGATGTAAAAATTTTTTTTTTGTTTCTGTTGCCCCACAGCTCAAAACAACCATTGCTGCAAAAGCTGATAGTGTTTTTGACAAATACACCTGCCTCAGTGACCGCTGTATGGGAGCTGAGGCTTTTCCCTGCACCAGCTTTGACCCTCTCCATCTAATAATGATACAAAACCTTTATAGCAAAGAGCTTGACTAGTTTATCTGGATAATCAAACATTGATCAATGATGTATCAGGGGTTCTTGGAAAAGTAGAAAACACACAAACAAGAGGGCAATCCAGGGAATCATAATATGAGACAAGTGAAACAAACAAGTAAGGAAATATTTATAAGTCTTTCACTGTCGTGGCTTAATCATCAAAAAGTCCACGTTTCAACAAAAACAAACACATTTTCTTCCTCATTTGGTATTAATGCTCATAGTCGGAGTGCCTGGTTGCCCTCTCGATACAATCCGTGCAGTAGATGTTCCAGCTGGAGCTCTAAATAGAGTGTGCAAAGTCATAGTTCTCCTTTTTTACAAGTTTTTTAACATTTGTCTTGGAAAATATAAACATACAGGTGCATGTTTTTCAAACTAACATACACTGACCTAAAAATTATGTAAGGCCAGAGTTACATAACTCATCTGCGGTTCCCTAAATGACAGACGTCAGAGGGCATATCTGATGTTCACATGCTCCAACAGGGTGGGGGTTCACACCACACAAATTGTTCACTATATGTGATGAGGGTGTTGGCAGGAAGATGCGGTTTTCTGCAAAGAGTACACAGTGTTGATTTACTGAGGCCCGCCAAATTTCAGAAAAAGCGGCAGATTTGAATTTAGCTTGTGCCACACGAGGCTGATGCCATTGGCTCCTGGAGAAAAGGGGAAGTGTGTGTGTGTGTGTGCGTCAGAGGTTCTGCTATAGTTCAAATGTGAGAGTGACGTGGGAGGCTGGTGACTGGGGATCTGTTATGAGGGCAATGTACTTAGTTGTAGGAAAAACAAACAAGAGAATCTTCATATATGTTGACTGAAAAATACTTAAAATAACAATACTAGATCAAATCCTGTTTTTATTAAATTGCACACAGCTTTCCATTACAGACTGTGCACACTTTTGTGAGCGTTTTTTGATGCTCTTTAATGATAAATTCACCTCAGCTTAAGAGCGGTGAGGTTCCGATACATCCAGAATACTAAGTCATCTCTCCCACAGCTGATGTTGAGAAAGAGACACCAAGATAGAGGAGACGATCTTTAAATATCTGTGTCATCTGAATTTCAGGGTGAAGATTTCAGGCTGAGTCTTAAAGTTTTCTTTCCAGTCCTCCCTCCTCTCAGCAAAGTGGGATTAGGTCGTTTGGGAGCCAGCTTAAGGGAGGCCTCCCCTGTCAAATTAGAAGGGCATTGTGTGGAAATGTAAGAGAAGCTGATGTGAGGGTGGGTCAATGCATCAACCCCCCCCCAGAGGGCTGGATTAAAATCCTGACGGGTTTAATACAATAAAACTATTTCTAACATCTTCTTGTCTGCTGTTTGCTTGATCACAGATGTGCGTGGCAGATGTGTCTGGGTTCAGAGGCTCTTCAAAACTGAGGCACTGGTTCTCGATTTGAATGGCAGGCTAGGAAAAAAAAAAATGGACAGCGCATACAGGAAGTCAACCGTGCAACTGTCACACGATGACTCACAGGACACCTGTGGGTGTTGACACTGAAACAAGTGTGCCTACTGAAATGTATAATCAAAAAAAAGATTTGATGCCTGTTAGTCTAAGTTTTCCCTTGAGGCAGGATCAGCGTGACACAGAGCGTGTTTGTACCTGATATGATTTTAGGGGTCTGGATCTCTACAAAGCCCTTTTTGGTGAGGGTGTCTCTGAAGAGCTGGCACACTCCTGACTGCAGGCGGAAGATGGCCTGGCTGGTGGTCGTCTTTGAGAGGACACACACACACACACACACACACACACACACAGACACAGAGACACACACACACAGACACACGCAGAGAGGCATTACCACACTTCGCGTGATTCACTTGGTTTATGAAACAATCATAACAGTTGTGCGAAAACAGCTCTGCCAAATTCTGCTCATGCGACTCCTCTCGACGTGAAGGGTGAAACATTTGTTGTTGAAGGCGTGCATTTAAACCCGGTGACAGCCCCAGGAACTTAAAACCTATCATTATGAATGTAAATGCTGAAACCAGGGCGGGGGAGCAAAACTGTTCTAACTAAACCAGGAGATTACTGTAAACCCCTAAGTACCGAAAACCCCCAAAAACTGCAACAGTTAGAAGATTTTAGGGAGTGTTCTCCGAGCCTCCGCTGCTTGACTCATCTCCAGGGACCACAAGATTTCTACTGTTGATCTTCACATCATCATAAAAACAGACCCTGGTCTTCTCAATACTTCACACATATCTCTGTTAATTAAAAGGTTTTATTTCTCCTTTTTCTCTCTCTCTCTCTCTGGTGCCTGTCCAGTCCTGACTAAGCCTCATGTGACTAACACTTGGCAGCATGAAAAGGTGATAATGTCTGAATCCTGACAAGCTCATTAATCTGCAGACAATGCTGCAGGGCTGTCTGGCTGAACATTTGCGTCAGTTCCAACCTAAATATTTTGCAAAAAGGGGAAGTGGAGAGAAATGTAAAATTTTCCTGCTTCAACATTTGACCAAAAAAAAAAAAATCTTTAAAAAGCAGTGAACCAAATTAACCATGCTGACCACAAAACTACTATGACTGTTGTACCTGACATATGACACACTGGGTTATGCACCACGTTAAACCTGGGAAAACCAATGAAACACTTGGGGAATATCTTTCAATTACACAGAAAGCACCTTCTGTTCATTTGAAAGCTCTGGTGGGGAGGTGTAACAGTCAACGTGTTTGTGGCACCGAGTGTCTTTACAACTGGCATTTCCTTTGCCAGAGTCTTTGCAATATGGGGCCTCACTTGTTAGACCTAAAACTCATGTGCGTCTCTAACGTTTATAAACTGAGGTGCCTGCGGTGACGATCCACCGCAGTCTGGCTTCAAAGCCCAGAGACAGTCCTGTGCTCACCTTCTTTCTTCTTTCTATCAATCACCCAGTTGATATTTGTTTAAGCAGCAATAAAAAAAGTTAGATCCTCCTTCATTGTGATTTGAGTGTTGCAATCGGTGACAAGGAAAAAAGTAATTGTTATAAAAGAACGCAAGCATTCAAATGCTTGTGTGACAAGTGAGGCCTGACAAAATAAATTCAGCTAAAACAAACTGTCAAGTTAGAGGCCAGACATTTAAAAAACAACTGTTTTTATAGTCAACTATTATTTAAGTCCTACATTGCAGCAGAAATGCCAAATACACACTTGTTTTAGCCTGAAATGTGAGGATTTATTGCAATTTTGTCTCGTGTGATGGTAGACCCACTTTCTTTAGTTTCTAGACTTAAAGAAAACATGTAAATTTAAGGCATTTTGTGATTAAGAGAATTGCTAGGGGTGTTTTTCAAAGTTATCTTACATTTTATAGGCAAAACATCTGCATGACTGACAGAGATAATAATGGGTGGATTACTCAGTCGTAAATGATTGTTAGTTGAAGCCCGATAATAAACATAAAGTAAAAGGCTGTTACTTCTCTACGGTTTCTTCCACATAAGTGAAGCTGAGGTAATGACAGCACTGCTGTTTTGGGGGCTTTGTTTAGACTCTAGTGAAGATAACGGTTTGAAAAGCTGGCCAACTGTGAGTCCAGCTGTCTTATGCAAACTAAATTAAAATGAATACAAGCAAACTTTTCCACTGCGTTTAGGTGTGAGGCACCTTATTTGTGAGGACGGTCAAGTTATAAGGGAAGTTCCATAGGAACTAAATTATAATTGGAAGTGGTTTATGGTTCCCTTTTGCAGCGTCTGTCTCTCAGTGTGGGAAACACTTTATAGCTTCTCTGGGCTCTAAAGCAGCAAACTGATGACAGACCCTCGTCCACAAGTCCCATGTACTTGGTGTTACAGAAACAGGTGTTGTTGTGAGGTTTGTGAGCTGCATGGCTCTGAGCTGTGGTGTTAGTGCCTTCCTGCCTGCTGCATTATACACGTGGGAGGCACAGATCAAAACAATAAGACACTTTGTGGCTTGGCATGTACTGCTGCTCGCATAGGTTTAGCACATCTTCGAGACTGTGAAAGATTCATATCATCAGAGCAATAAATCACAGAATTTGCCTATTTCCATGCAATGGTTTGTGTCGCAGCTTAAAATTCTCACGGTGGCTGAAAGGTTTTCTGCTTTCCTTTTACTGTAAGAAATTAGCTTCATATCTCCAGTTACTGTTTTACATTTTGAAATTTATAACGGGGTAAAACATAAGGAATCAAATCATTGTTAACATGGCAGAATAATTTTAATTAGGACGGAGGATAATTGGACCACTAAATGCTCATTAAAATATATATATCTAATATATTTAACAACTATTTTTTTAAGTGCCAGCCACTAAATAGGCATCCAATGTGAAGAGGTCACATGTGAAAGACGTATCAAGACATAGTCTGCAGACTTTGAGATGTAAACAGTGTTTTTTCTTCCTGTGATTTTGCTCAGCTCTGGTAGAAACTTACCCTGAGATCAATCACCCTGTTGTCCAGCCTGGTGTCCTGGTTGACTGTGGCTCTGCCTTCCTGAGGGCAAAGCAAAACACATTACCACATCACCCAGAACCCTTCTGGCTATGAAATATTCAACAATGTAACCTGTTCTGTTGTTTTCACAGGGCTGTTTGTGGCCACTGATGTGTAAATGCTTTTTTCAGAGGCTTTTTGAGCCACACAAGGAAAATGATGCCAGGAAATTTGTAGTGCTAGCCTTTTTTGTGCAAAAATCCTCGTTCACATGTTGGAAGCTTTCAAACCTGAGACAAGACTATCAGGCCTGCAAAACCAAAAAATGTCTCACTATTTTCTGGAAAGAAACTTAAACCTGTAGCCCTGCACAACTACCAGGCTTATACAGCATCAGCAAGTACAAAACCAAAAAAAAGCTTGGTTTGAGAGCAATTATTACAGTGTCAACTGCAACAAAAGACATCTGCAATGTGGGGTAAAAGGGCAATAAAAAGAGAAAATCTAAAAAAAAAAGAAAACAAATGGAAGAATAAATGTTTCATCACTGGAGGAACCACTGCTTCCAGGGTCGTGGATGTCAGGCTTCCTCAGCGGACCCACTGGGGTTTGAGCTAATAGCCTGTGTGGCCACATCCTGCTCCGAACGGCCCCACACACACAGGGACAAAAGGTTAGACGGGCAGACAGTGGGATAGACGGTGCTGTTAAGGCCTCTGTCTCCTGGGAGAGCAGGTGCTGCTGCGAGTGTGTGAGTGACATGTTAAATCCCAGCAGAAAACACCTGGGATGCTGCTGCTGCTGCTGCTGCAGAGATAAGCTCACCAGATAAACATGGACGGCCTCTCAGCTGTCTCTGGTACTGGATCCACATGTTAATTTGCTCATTATACATTATTATGTGCACTGATATGCTATTATGACAGCTGATATACGATATAGTGGATCCACATTTGTTGAGGTGTGGCAAGTCAAACACTGCATCTGTTGTAAAATATGTTGACTTAACAGCCTCCATCTGTTTATCGAAACGTTTGGAACATTGTTGGTAATCACTGTGAAACACAGTGAAGCAGGCGAATAAAGATTGTTTAGAAAGATATGCATTTTCCTGAAATGCAGCTCAGTGGCTTTGTCACAGAGTCTTTCTCCTCTCAAAATCCTTCGTTATAGACTTGAGCATTTCAAAAATAAGAATGTCAGTCTAAAGGAGTCACCTCATAATTTAGAAATGTCCAACTCCAAGAAGAAGTTGGAATACAGCAAAATTTCAGTTTCCCAAATAAAAGAGGACGCCTTGCTGCAGCTGTGTGCAACCTTGACAAAGCATCACACAGGGGCTGAAGATACATCTGGCATTTCCACTGGCAACTTCAATTTGTCCGACAAAATACTGCAGTCGCTATTTGCAAAAATCTACAGTTATTAGCGAGTTATTCAATTTTCAATATTTCATACTGGATCCATATTTACAAAGCTAATTTAGAAGAAAATCACACAAAAAACAAAAAAAACCCCATTTCTCTTGAAATGAAAAGCTAACCAACCCCACCTGTACTGAACTGACTTGCTGTTCAGCAAACGTTTTAAACCTTAACACAGACTCCTCAAAGTTTAATAACCATTAATGAGCACCTAACCTGTGGGTAAGAAAAATAATTACTCCTCTAATGAGCCGTGATTCTCTTAAGTGATTCAGCATTGATGAAAAAACCTTAGTAGTTGGAATTCAGAGGGCTTCCTGATCTGTTTTTGCCCATCTTTTAAATGCTGCGTGGTGAAATCACAGTTTGCATGTCTGAGTTGAATGAGGTGATTTTACTTACATAATGTGATGTTAATCAGTGAGAGTCATCCTGCTCATTGATTCAACCTGGTTAAATAATCTTATCCATGCGTGTGCCAAAACTACTCAACTCCCTCCTCTTTACTGCTGTTTTCACTCTGAAGAATAAGTTAGCTCTGCATGGATATGCTAGGAATAAGAATTCAGTGTAAATTGTGCAGCAAAATTAAGGCTTAATTGTTAATTTCGTTGCTGTGAAACTTTTTAAGACAACGGACAGTGAGACTTTCTTATTCACATTTCCTCCTGACATTTTTAAGCAGACGGTGAAAAGCTTCACCTGAACAAAGTGCCACACTCTAAGGGTTTATGCTATCGAAATCCATCTAGATAATAGGCAGTTGGATTTTCACCTATTCATCCAAAAAACAACACACAGAACCTTTAAGAGTTCTGGTCACCTTCCTGGTACCACTAAATTGTGTTGAAATCAGCGTAAACTGCAGTGCTTTGGTTCACTGAAGAGACTGAATAAGTTTAGCTTTGGGTATCAGCCAACACTTCACATAAGTAGGAGCAAATAAAATTGTAGTCAGTGGTGAAGATGTTGTGTAAAAACAGTGTTCAAGCCCTCTATTCATCCTTACCTCTTCCCCTTCTCCATCAGGCCTGACAGCATCCTCCAGCTGCAGGGGGAGACGAGGCTCTGCTGGGCTGATCACAAAAATCTGCACAAGGAGAGAAAAACAGCACAACAATTCAGAAGGTGACAAACCACATTTCTCCATTAGATGATCAGACAATGTAAAGTACCTGGAAATCACAATGCAGTGAGATCTGAGAAGTCAAAGTGAAAGGTAGGCACAGTGACATCTGTCAAAACCTCATCTGTGTGTGAGTGACTACATTTTAAAACCGGTTTTCATGCGGTAAACAATCATATATAGGTGGTGAAGGATAAAAAAAAAAAATCAGTCACATTTCTCAGGGTTCAATAAACAATATTTTCAGCAACTTGCCTGAATTTAAGGACCCAACAGTGCCAATTTAAAGAGATGTTCATTATTGTTGCTAATTGTTGTTAATTTTTTTTAATGATAAACATGTAACTTTTTAACAACAGATAAAAAAAGGAAAAGCTTCAATGCGTGAACCATCTTCAGTCGTAACTTACTTATATGCTGAGTGCATTACTATGTAATGTTTACACTCACTAATGTTAAGCAAAAAATATCAGAAGACCAAATTCTTTTATTCATCTACTTTTAAAAACCCTCATGGCCTTTACTTTTTGTTCTTACACAAACTACATAAAGCCAAACACTTTTAATGACCTGTGTCTGTTTATGTTTATTTCTACAAAATCTGTTTATGTATTTGCTGTGTTAATCCTATAACATAACATTTCCACATAATAATATAATGTTAAAAAATATTACATTATTGTTTTAGATTTTGTTGGGCTGTGTACTTACATTATCGCAGATGTTTCTCAGAGAAATCCCTAATTTATTGAGGCAACAGGGTGTTACATTTTGTCACCTGTCGCTCATTTCTGGTAACACCAGACAGTGAGTAAGAAGAGGAAGTCTGCAAACGTGACTAGACATAACATGAATAAATCTTGAACACATTATCTTGCCTATGAGCACTTCTGCCTGAGCCAGTGGGATGCATTTTTATTGGTAATAATGGCAGAAGTTACACATTGAGTGCTTCAGCGCAGTGTACTGAACACAACATGAGTGTGAATTCTGGGGGGCAACGACTGACCCTGGTCCTGTTGAGAGACGACTTGGAATGAAGAGCTACATGCTGGCTTCATGACCGTGTGATGTTTACATTCTTGCATGATACCTGTGTAGAGCCTGTGTGAGGAGATGTGTTTTCACCTGCTTTAATGATATCAATCACAGATGATCCACTGTCGGGGCACTTATATGTGTGCTTGTGGGCAAAATGCACATATTTGTATGTTTTATTTACATGTTTTCTGTGTTTACATATCTGTGTGTTAACAGCTGCATTGGTGTGTGTGTGTTTGTGTGTGTGTGGGTGTGTGTGTCTGAGGACTGCAGTGAACAGTAGGCTCACCCTCTCGATGTGGAGCTCCACATCTTGCTGAGAACAGCTCTCGATCTTCTGGTCCACTTTCCTCACCAACGCCTCCACATCGACGATGCTTTCCTTGGTGATGCTGGTGGAGACAGTTTGGGGGGGGGGGTGAAGTGTAAACAGATCACACTTAGAAAACAAACTCGTGTGTGGGAGGCGAACTGTGTGAGAACAATATTTCCATCAAACTGTGACAAACACTGGCAGACGAGCATTTTCACTTTTCATGGTGAGATGTGGAGGGGGTAGTGTGGGATATGGGCGAGTGATTTTGAGTTGGGTGGTGGGGGCGGGAGCAAGAAGCATGTTATTTTCTTTTTTGTTCCAACTTACCACGCATGATAAAAATATAAATGCCACCGTGGCATTAGTTAACTGGTGATACAGGAGTGAATACAGATACCACAAGAGCTTGTGGCTTTTACACCCCTCCCAACAAATGTGCCCATTATTACTTGGCTAATATCAACAGGTTGCAGCTGGGTAGAAAATATTTCCACACATCTTCCTTTGGACAAATTTAACTGTGTGTCTCAGCCCGATAGGTCAGCAGCATTTAACTGTGCAACATAAAACTGTTACTCTACTACTGTACTCACTTGGGACTTGGTGAAAATTATTTCTGTAACAATATAATCTTTTTACCTTTTGCTTTTTAAAGAGTTAGAGTAAAAAAGCATTACACTGACTTTCAGAAGTATAAAGCTCTACTCCTCAAATGGGGTGTGCAGTATTAACACAGCACCTGCTAATTTCAAGGCAGCTGAAAAGAAACATTAAATACATTACAGTAATATGCATAATCACACAGTTTAAATTCTTTAATCACTTTATAACAGTCACAAAGGAGGAAAAGAGAGAAGAGAACTAGGGAGAGATGATTGGCTGAATGCAGGACTCTGAAAAAAAAGGAGCAGCTGCAGCTTACATAATTTTGTGAACTTGTGGGAAGTACCTAGATCTACAAAAATCAGTTTGATTTTGAGTGTTAGAGTGAGAATTTCCCTCACACATCAGGCACATAGATAAAAGTTAACTAAACCGTGTGAAGGGAACTTATTTTTAATTTTGTGGCTACAAGTTTTCAAAACAATTCCACCAGCTTCTGACAGAGGTTCCCTGCTGAAACCCAGAGCACCATCAGAGATTCGAGGACCAACGCCGACTGTCGCGCTGCACGAGGCCAGATGGGAAACCTGCTGTAATCCTTCACTCCTCCTCATTAAAAAGCATTAAATAGGGACTGAATGCTGGGGTGCTGCAGTCAGCTTCAGCCCAACGACAGCTGCCACCACAGTCCTTCCCTTGTTGTAGGAGATCAGTTAGACAAATAAATCCTTGCATTAATAACCTTCACTGCATGGCCCCCAGGCCGGAAACAACACACAGCACACACTGAGGGAAATGGACTGATTAGCTGAAGGCTGAGAGCTGAGGAGAAAAAAGGGAGAGGGACTGTGTTTTCTGGGACGTTAACCCAGCATGAAAGTGAAGTTTGCTCTTGGTATTTACGGGTCAACATGCTGACCTGCTGAGTTACCCTGCCTACATATTGGGCTCAACACAAATAGACTAAGTCTTTCAAATTTCAAAAAAGGTGAGAGATCCCACATGTAGAGGATATCTGTATTGATCCTGACACTTTCTGTCCTCCAGGCCCACAAACAAGTACCGGAAATTTCTTAAAGGCATTTCTCAGACATTTCTGAGAGAAAGGGACAGATGTTTGGATAGCTGAAAATCAAAATGCCTTCGGCCATGGCTGTCACCAGGGCAGAGGGATACCAAAAAGAGAATCTGTATCGCTATATGCCAGTTGCCAGAGAGAACTACTCATTGCTCATCTTTCACGCAGCGGTGGGGCTCCTGCTCCTATCCTGACCCTGACCCCGACCTATCAACTTCCCAGTGCTCGGTAATCACACACATCGCTTTTTTCAGCTTTGGCAGCCAATCAGCCACAGTTCTCTTCTGCTAAACACTCGAGGTGAGTGACTCAAGCGAAAGTTACAGAGCCAAAAGATCACTTAATTAAATAGTGTGAGTGACAGGAGGATGACTTGGACATACAATATGTCAAAGGAGACTTCCTCAGCAATGTTATCACTGCCCTCGGCATACTTATGAGAGGATTTACTTGTAATCCATGGTCTAACTCAGCATGTCAATCATCGCGCCAAAGTGTGTGAAAGTACACAGTGGCATGAAAGCCACAGGAACCAACGCTGCCACCTGTTTTTTGAGATTTAAATACTGAAAGCACAGTGGAGATATTGTGAAACTAACTTCATAAAATGTCACGTTACTATGTCACGTTACACGACTTTGTTATTTTTAAGTTTTGATTTGGGAACCGCGTTGTCCTAGCAACCGTGTCATAACTTTCACTTGCTGTGCTGTCAGGTGGCAACATATTGCACCATGGTAACGGTCCAAACCACAAAATTGCAGAACCACCAGACAGTTTCAAAAATATATTGAAATGTCAGTGATGTCCTTAATACAATATCCTGTTACGTGCAGCACACTTTTTTTTCCCCCTCTTTTTTAACAAAGTGGAACAACTAGCAGCCCTGGTCCCTTCCTTAAAAAACCCTGCAGGGTGCCAGGAGCTGGGGCTGAATCCCAATGACGGCTGGGACGGCGGGTCAGCTCAGTGACTGAGAGGAGCTCTGGTGCGGCTGGTGCATTTTGACACATCTAACAAAGTTGGGGTCGATGCGTTCACCAGAGGCCAAAACTCTCTGAACAGCGGTGACCTCGCCCTCATTAGAATAATGTACTTGTTTGTTTGGATTTAGTTTCTCAACATACTGCAACAAGCTGCCAAGAGGCTCACAGGGTCTCATTTATGAAACATATGTGTAATGAACGCTGTAAAATGGTAATTTATGCACTTTCAGGTGTCCATCAAACATTTAGTAGCTTCAACTTGTTTACAAACAACTCAGACAGACAGGTGTGAACATAAGCACCATCATTCATTGTTTACTATCATTAAGTGTCTCTTTGCAGGCGCAGTGTATATATTTTGCATTTACCACTACAGAGTCTTGTCTTTTTATTTTATGTGGAAAACTTATTTACATGACGAAAACTATGAAGTCTAGATGCTAGCAAGCAAACAAAAGCATTCGGATAATAAGTTCTGGTAAAGACTGAGTATGGTAGATGGAGCGGTTTAGATGCTAAGCTTGAAGAAAGCTGAAGTTTTTGTTCTTAAAAATGTATATGCCTTTGTTTTAATCATAGTATTACATAAAAACAGAATATTTACAGTATTTCAATGTGTTTTTAAAACTGTTATACAGACTCTTATTTTGTTGCATGGTCCAAAACGAAGAGAGAAAGCGAGATGCCTTGACACTGAGTAAGAAGTCACAGCCAGAACAATTAAAGAGGCCGACAGACTCCTAAAAGATTTTTGACACTAGTTTGTCAGTCATGTGTTGATTTTTATCCAAACTGATCTGTTTTCCAAGTTTTGTGCGGTACTCTGGGAGGACCAAACAGCTCACACTTGTTCCGTCTTTATGCTGGATCCCAGATAGCTGCTTCTTAAATAGAGCTTTTTTTAGACACAGCTGCAACTGCTGCATTGCTTAAGTACTTTATTATACAATGTCATAACTGCCTTTCGGTCTGACAAACCGTTGTGGGAGTTTCCCTTTGCCTCGTTTAGCAAGAACATATAAGCTTTAAGTCACATAAGCCGCACAAGTAAATATGATAATTACAGTCTTCTTTTCAAAAGAAACACTAAATTAATCATAACGACATGCTGAAAAACAGATGTTTCCAGACATCTATTTGGTGTTTTAATATGAATTATGTTATAAATGGTTTCATGTCTAGAAATGTAGAAATATTTCGCAAAAGGACCTCGCTGTAAGAATCAAAAAATCAGTCTGAAGTGGCATTTTAATCAAACATTCCCCTTTGGCTCTTTTAATAAAGTGCATATCCGCCAACAGTCATTTTCATTCATAGACTACCAGAAGTGGGACAGAATTTGGCCGCTAACATGACTAATGATGCTTGGCTCTTTAGTATTTCTTCCTCCTCTGATCCAAGCTGCTGTATCTGCCATCTCGACAGGAACTGCTCCATTAAAACACTGCTGTATCCCACCCTGTTAACAGCCAGCTTTTGTTGTCATGTAAAAGATGATTGATGCCCCCGCCCTCCACCTCGCTCAGAATGTGTGAAAATGGATCGGCGGACTAATAGGGCCCAGGATTTTCCCACCATTGTTTGCGCCCTCTCGGACAGGAAGAGCAGTCTCGCTACTCACTTTGCTGCAAACTTGACCATCTGCTTGCTGGCACGATCTCCCACTGCGACCAGCGCCTGCACGTTGAACTGCTGTTGACGCAAGACCAAGAAGCACTGCTTCCCTATAAACAAAACAACAATGACAGATATTGCCGTGCTGTTAAGATCTTGTTTATGCAAGCTTAACAGGCATGTCTCATTAAAAGCGTAGGCGCTCTCTCTGAAGGAATGTGCGCCCATTCGGTGAGGGATCTACATGGAGCTCGGCTGTAAGGATTTTGCCCGTCATCTTCAGGTGACGGTGTCAAACATTTGTGAGCGGAGCCTTCTCTTTGAAGAGCACTGTGTGGAGAAAGGCTGATTGCTACCTTCCTAACAAACACACACACCTAGGAAGAGTGTAAACAAGTTAGCCAAGAAAAAACCAGGCTAGCATACAGTCAGACCACCCAGGTACTTTGAAGTTTGTTGCCTGTGAGAAGAGGAGGGGGGTGGGGTGGGGGGGTGGTAGTGGGGATAATGGCAATGCTAAAAATCCCACCAACAGATGCACCTCATCCCGGAGCGAATCAGGATGTTGTTCTGCTCACACGGACATCCTTACAGCGAGCAAAGGGGATGAAGACGTGAGAGGAGGGGGAAAAGACTCTTGACACTGGAAGTCATCTTGAAAGGAAATGAACGGAAATGTCTAAAAAAAAGTCCATAATTGAGACTTTTGTGTGTATGTAATCACTCACAGTGAAATGACTTGATGGTTTTTTTTACAGAGATGAAATAACCTGCACAGCTGAGTAGGATCATTGTGTTTAAATTAAAAGTTCATGACTGCCGGTAGCTGGAACATAATAAATAAAAGGTTATCTGAGCCTCCAGTTGGCAGTGACATGGGATTCTGACAAAGATATCAAAAATACCCTCAGGTTGTCATACTCGGCTTAACATGGAAGGAATAGTAGGGGAAGAAACTGCTTTATTAGTGTCTGCACAATCCCACAAAGGAAAATACTGTCGAGGACTGAGGAAAATCAGTTTATAAAGGGTACAATAAAAAGCCTCTTGCTTCTGAACCTCAGTGTTGATCAGTCTGAAGAGAGCAGAGTCAGGCAGACGCAGCCGGTTTTGCTTTGGTTTGGTCTTACAGAGAAGGGAGTGAAGGGGAGACCTGGCCTGAGGGCGAAGAGTCATTTTCACTATAGTTCTGCGGGGATTAACACAGAGGTGACCTAATCTTGGCTGTTTGTCTCCTTTTAACAAAAGAAAGTTGCTCTAAGCTGAAAAAAGGTTGAACAAAGATGTGGAGGTGATCTCACCTTTGGCTCTGCTGGTGTGGACTCGGGCACGCAGCCAGATCAGCTGGTCAGCTTTCTCAGGATTCAAGTGCTGGACCCGCACCAACGCCCTGTCTGCCTCACACACACACACACAGACACACACGCACACATATTACTTCAAAGGAGTTTTATGTCTCCTCCCACCCCCTGCACAGTCCCAGGGGCAGAAAGAAATGTGAATAAGCATGCGTGTGCATGTGTAGATGTACACACAATAAAAAGCTCAGATTTCAGACGTGCCTAATAAATAAGACACACTAGGAGGCCTGCTGAAAAGCTGTCTAACTCATACATTCTCTGTTGGCTATATGACAAATTGACTCTAGTTTCACCTGTGTCTCTCAGAGGCATGCATTCTCCTTATTATCAGCAAGTACAAGGGGCAGACACCGAGGCTACAACAGAGAAAACAGAGCTGCTCTTTTTGGCTCAGAACTCTGCGTCAACCCACATTAAAGCCCTCAGCCCCCCAACCCCCCAACCCCCGTCCCAATGGCTGGGCTTGGCATGCAGGTGAGGGAGGCCCCACTTTGTTTGCTGCCACTGGAGCTGAAAGAGCATCCAGACAGATGGACGACCTCGGCAGGTTTGCTTGCTGTCGCGTTCATCTGGGAGTTATCGCAAGCTATTAGTTAGCAACCATCTCTGCTGCAACTGTGACGAGAGAGAAGGGACTGAATGCATTTTTTCCTGATATCAATCAACTGCTTTCGTGTCAAGTTTGTGACTTGCGGCAGCAAAACTAAAGAAACATGAGAAGTTCTGGATCAGGATGTCATCTTGTATCTAAACATATGATCTGAGAGGTGCTTCATGTTCTATGTCACAGGATGCCAGATTTTTTTTACCATGTTCATTTCCTCACATCAAGACCTGATGTTAGGGTGAAATGTGCTTTTTAACCCCTTCGTACCAAAAATGTTCAATCAGTTCCCTAAGGCTGATATATCAAAAACAAAAAAGATGAAGGGAGCTTAGGTCAGCCGCAAGACCTTGAGCTTGACTTTGAATGAACTGCTATCCAAGGAAAGAGAAAGAGGGAGATGCAAATACGAAGAGGTAGAAGACGTTATTCTCTGGGGGAAACTTTCGATTCTGGTGTATTCTAACTGATAGACAGGAAATGGAGAATGACAGAGAGTACAGATAAGACAAAAAAAATAGAGCTAACACCCAACACACATGCTGGGAAATAATACTAATACAATGTGTTCATTCAAACCAAAGGAAGTCTTCTGTATATGATGCATCATTTTATCCTGACTTTGTTTTTCACACTTTGCACAAATTGAGAGATATTATCTGTCTAAAGTGTGAATCTTTCAGACATGACGCTGTTCATGTTGCATGTTTGGAGGAAAAGAGTTGTAGCATGAACAGCAGGCACATACTGAAATACACAACCAAAGAAGCTATAATGTTCATGCTACCAAATCAAAATTTATTAGGTTACTTTCAAAATGTGAAGTATTCCCATATGTGACAGAAACTAAGGTCTTTTTGGTCAACATACAGTCATATAAAAACAAAGCAAAGGTTCTTTGCCTTTGGAATTTGTTCCATTCCAAATTCAATATTGTTATTTTCAGTCTATTTATTATTAAAAGGGCGTTTTTTCGGCTGATGAGTGGAGGAAGTAGCTTTCATACTGACCAAGTTTTTGTTGGGACTGGACCATAGCTGATACACCGTAGCGGTCCTTGGCAAAGTCCTGAAAAAATAAAAACGTGACATCTTAGCAGTTCAGATCCATAATGTCACCCAACAGCTAAGAAAAACATCACAGTGCTTCTAGCATGTGTATATCACCTCCCTATTGTTATCAAAGCTAACTCAACAATTTTGATTTCACAAGCGTCAGGCAGTCTAGAACACATGAGATAACAAACAGACAGAACAGATAATGAGACTTATCACGATCTTAGGAGGAAACTGTCAAACAGAGAATTTAAAACAGGCTGTTCAGCGTGCAGGTATTTGCATACAAACTGTTGCAAAGGTGTGAAAACAGATGCAGAATCAAAGCCAGACACAGAGGCAGGGGACTGGAAGATGAGTGCTGTGATCTGGAGGGGATACTTACATCTTCGTCTGTGCTTTGTTGTTCAGCAGCCTGAAAAACAAAGAGGCGACAAAGGTTTAAAGGGCATTGCAAATAGCCAGGAAATAACAAGAGGACTTTCCATTAAGTTGAAATTTCAAACATAATAAAAATGTTAATAAAACATTCAACTTCAAATGGAGCAACTTAAACCGTTCGGCTGCGACAGTCATGTAAATTTGTGTTTTCATCTTGTGCTATCATAGATTTGAATAAAATTAATAAATCACTGCTCAGTCCTGGAGCCAAGTCTTAGATCCCTGGAATGCACCAATCTTCCACACACTGCTCTCACACATCATAGACAATGAGTAATGGCAGCAGGAGATATTGCTTTATAATAGAAACAGTGTAAGTGGAAAGATTCTTTATTTCTGCGCTGACTTTCAGGCAAATGAGTCCCATAGCACGATGAGATCGAGTCTTGGCAAAGTCACAATTCCATTTTCTATGCAAATTGATATTGGTGAGCAGAAATGCCTGGCGGCGGTGGAGTGAATTGGGATCACCCATCCTCTGTAATATAAACCAGTCACATGACGGATGCTACTGCGGCTTATGATCAACTGAATATAGACCTGCTACAGCTGTGAGGCGGCCGACCCAAATTGACAAGTGTCAGCACAAAAAAAGTGAATAGCAAATGATCTGGCTAACATTCATTTAATTCCATTCAACTCAGCTCTCGGGTCTGACCCAAGGCAATGCTTACCTCTGCCACACTGATAAAGGCAGCAATAGCTGGCAGATTAAACAGTGACACACCTGCTTCTTCCATGAAACCTGCTGACTGGAGGAAATCAGCTGAAAGAACTTTGCTGCGTTCAGCTGAGAGAGCACCTTGAATCATGTCACACCACTACGTGTGGTGTCTAATTAGTCTGGGATAAGCTGTTATTGAGCTAGATGACACATTTTCTCTCAGTGGACAAAGGGAGAGCCTGAGGAAGAATTAGTGACTGCACATGTGCCAATACTGATCTCATTCGAGATAAATTTAGGTAAGGTTTTCTGGGCTACTTCATTTTAAACTTTCTATTACTTCACAATCCACCGTGCTGACATAAACAGCCTTAATACAAGAACTGCTGCTGCTTTAAACACACACATTAAAAGGCAACGTTCTACATAACACGCACACAAATCATGAACCTGTGTTGCATGTTGTGCACTTTGTGTAGAAAAAAATAGCACTTTGTTTGGGTGGACATAAACAAAGCCAAAATGACAGGAATACTCAAACAATGGACACTCGTGCCCCCCCTGCAGATAACCAACCCTCCTGGACCCACAATACCCAACAAAACTGCACGTCACCGCCTTAACAGCTGTAAGAGGGGGCGGCGGATGTGAAACAACAAACTAGGAAAAAAAACACAGGCCACTGACCAGCTTGGCCTGTTTCTCAGCCTTCTTTGCAGCTTTCTCCGCTTCCTTCTGCTGTTTCTTCAGGCCTTTCTTTGACGGAGCCTGCTGCTCCTCCTCCGTCGCCCTGAAACAGGAAGAGGTGCACAACATAAACATTTCAGTCAACTTCCACCTTCTATTTCTCCTGCATCCCATCAGGAAGTTGTTGACTGCCTGGGAAAATTAATTCTTAGCCATCACCACCTCTAGCTTTTAAGTCTGCACTATCTTTAATCCCATTGTTATTCCAAACTAAACAGCAGTAGCCTGTGTGAATGGAGAGATGGGTGTCTGGAGAGCAGCAAAAAGCAAAGATGTCAGGAAGTGCGATTAGCCATATAAACTCCACAGCTTTAAGAAGACAGCAGCCTTGGCAGCAATTTCTAATCCCTGAAAGAAACTGTGAAGTACACAGATCATCTGATATGATTGCATTAAGTCATATGTTGTAAAGGCTCCTTCATTTGCTAAATGCTACTGCCAAATTACACGTTACAACACAATGAGGGCAATGATAAGCATGCTGCATATGTCTATTAGGGACAGAACAGTAGACTAAATACAACACTACATGCTTATCTTGATGTAATAATCAGGTATTTAGGTCACAATAAAACATATAGGAAATGAGTGTAACTGGGTTAAAACTGATAGAAACCTGTTAGCACTATAATTTACTTTCATAAACAGGGGATAGTTTAGTAAAACACTGCCTTTAAGAAAAAAATGGGTGAATATCTCTGCAAAACAGTACGACTTTTGGGAAGGATCTTACTGGCTTACTGAAGAAATTGATATGCAAATAGTTTAGGTCAAAGACTTGAAGGCTATGAAGAAAGAGCTGAAATAATGCAGGTGTGCACAGAGTTTATGGATATTTTAAACATGCTAAGCTTTCAAACTGACCTAATCAGACCTCCTATCACAGTTACAAAAGCATTCTAAGACTGCAGGTGAACAATTGAGTGCTGTTTGGATTTCCCAATGGTCAGGTGTCTAGACTTTAAGGAAGCCCATGAGCAACAGAGGAGCTGCTTCTACTTAGTGACAGGAAATAACAAGGTCTAAAGGCCGACTTTAAATAGCGATAAAGACAAAACAATAAAACAAATATCACAACTTCAGACTAGGTTCTATATTTGCCCTCTCGCCAAATTTGAGGCTACATTCATTAAACAACAAATTAATATGGTTCTGAAATTCTGTTTTTTGGTAGCAGTTCTGATTTACTGGTTTTGAAAGTGCATCAATGGAAAAACCACCCCTGTGACATAAAAGTAAAAGAGTAACCTTCTGAGTAACCTACTGCTACCATATTAGAGTTTTGAACCTGAATTCCACTGAAACTGAGTGTGAAGTGGATTAATAAGAAAGGTGCTTGGGCTGGTTTATCATTGCACCAACCAGTTTAACAGATTAAACTGGTTGGTGCATTCAGCTGTCATATCAGGACACAAACAAACTCAATGGTTGTCCCTTCTTTACACTGCAAATTATAGTATTCAAAAACACAAGACGCCATAACGACAAAATCTAACAGGTGCCCTAATGAAAGAGCAGTGAATGGATTGATTGATCCATTATCGGTCAAAAAAAAAAAACCTTATCAGTCCTTTTCTGAGGTTTAGTCTTTCAAAGTTCATGTGGAAAAGTGAAAGCTCTACACATTTATATTAATTTCAGTGCAGCAGTCCTGTATGTTTCAGCTGGTGAAACAAAGTTAAAATTTTTGCTGACAAAGTTTGATTCAATTCACAAATAATTGCTGACACAGTTCAGTAAGCATTAAAAAGTGAACAACATGGCCCGAGCAGTTTCTGATGACAGACAGGAGTACAGCTTTGGTATGTGCAGGAACAAAACCTGACAGGTTGGGAGTTTTTAAAACATTAATGAAACTGGACAATACATGTTATGTTGTGTATAGTAAACTATGAACATTACACTCAGCAACATTATTTAAATCACATTCTGGCTTTGACTCTGGGTTTGAGTTTACAAAGAAGAAAGAGGAAGTAGAGAAACTGAAATGTTTTCACAGAAATACGTTACAATTAAACCCCTAAAAACCTGTAATATCTTGTCTGGTACTTTTAATCATGCAAATTACTCATTAAATCACGGGAGGCCAGCACATACTGATCTTTTTTTTGTAAAAGTTTCGTATGCACACAGCACAAATGGCGACCGCAGGTAAGTTAACATGTAAATAAGCTAATACTCTAGTTTATAATGCTTGATTAGACAATTTCTTTACATAGTTGTCATTCTGAAGTCTAGACTTAAAACTGTCAGATGATGCAATCTGCTGCATGTTAAAGCAACGTCGCTAGCTGCTGTTAGCACTCCTGCTAGCTCATGCTAGTTACAGCATAATGTTTTGTCGTTATTCTTTGAGAAGTGAGTTATGACATGCGCAACTTTTACGTGTTTCTTACCCCCGAGTTTCCTCTTTAGTCATATCGAGCTATTTTCTTGAAAAACAAGGACAAAACGTTTAACGGCTGTCTGACAGGGAGAAGCACCACATCAGCTGTTCACTGCATGGACGTGCACAGGAAGGAAGGACCTGTTTTGACGGAGCACAAAATGCCGGATGCTTTGGGTTCCGGCTGGAAACAAACGGCTCAAGCGAAGTTCCGCCCTAGTAATTTTCTCCATCACACGTGTTAGACAAAATAGTGTAAACACCGTGTGGAAAATAACTAAACTCGGCGTCAACTTGATCAAAAATGAACAGACTGCTTCGGAAGGCATTCATTTAAAGTGGCAAACCAATTTGATATGAAAGAAAAATAAGAGGAGTACTTTTAAAATGTATTTTCTTATAAACAAACAAACAAATGAAAAAAACAAACAAACAACCGAAACATGAACATAACTTAGCATAGGCAATTTATATTTATCTTGAGCGCATTGAAATAATATAACAGTGTAAAAATGAAAGTCACTATCATAGCTAATTCATGGCTCAGAGACTGGCACTGAATTTTTGCTGTGTTAAGATTCTGGGGTTTTTTGGGGAGGCGGGGGGCGGGGGGTATCTTTTTCTATAATAACGAAATAAAGTGAAATTTGCCTTCAGAATGGAAAAAGAATTATTGATACACAATCAACTTGTATTAATTTGAGTCTGTTGCCTAAAGTATCTTAGTTTGATGATCCTTTTATGGTGAAACACCTTTGAAGTCTATGCAATGCATGTGCCAGTATTTCTGGGTTTGAACAAGATACACTGCCTGAAGAAGATACATAAACACTGTCAACCTACTACAGGATGTGCGCAAGCCTGTGGTAAAAACATAGGCACTGCCACATCATCACCATGTGTGGGCTTTTTTACGCATTCATATGAACATTAAAAGTGACAGTCCATGAAATTACTTTCACGCCTTCAGTCGAGTGCACTAAGTGCATCCAGGTATCCAGTGACCTTTGCAGGAATGGCCATGCACAGTGAGTGATGTTGGTTTGAATACAGTGGGGGGTCATCAAAGCTTTTCTCAGGCTGTTGGCCACAGGAGCTCCTGGTGCAGGAAACAGCCTTCCTGCTGCTCTCTTTCCAACCACAACAATATAACCATTAATGGAGCAGGTCACTGCCCAAAAGAGAACTTGTGGTATTTGTGTTCCTTTCAACTTTACTTTGCAATACCCCCTTAAGATACCCCCAGCACCTCTATCATCGATTAATTCAATATATCTCATCAGGAAAATGTTAATGAGGTCTCCTTGCGGACCGGACAATGGTCTCAAGTAGGAGTTTGAAACTTGGATGCACCCTGGTAATGAATCACTAGTAGGAGCTATTTCCTGTCCATTTCAACAGCTTTGGCCTTTAACCCATAAAGCAAACAAGAAACTCCTCACTTCTGCAACATTCGCATGATTTGGCCTAAACTGATATATTAGATGTCAGAAAGGTTGGGTTTTTGCAGCACTGCACAGGAAGATGATGCTGATGTTTTGTAAGCGATAATGGCTGCAGTGTCATCTGATTATTATCGTATTATAAAAGCCTTGTCTATTGAAAATAAACACTTCCTGATGTTAATATTATAAAAGTGGTAGTTAGTGTTTTAAAAGTGTATGTTTTTGAGCAGTGAGAATTTTCTAATACAGAGAGAGAACAAAGGTTTTAAATATTAACGAGAGGAAACCTCATTGCACCCAAGGATGAATTCTCACAGGGGCCATGAGCACTTTTTGTGCACCCGACCGGACAATTTGGATAAAAGCCTTGTCCATTTATGTTTTGTTATAGTGATAAAGTATTTATGAAACTGTATAAAATACATCCACACGAGACAAATAATTCCAGAAGCAAATGACATGAAAGTATGATGAAATCTCAGAAACTGTCATACGTTATTAAATTTGTATTAATTTAATTTAGAACCATTTTCTTAATCTCTTGATCTCTGGTCATCCAGTTTACCTTTCAGCGTCAGCAGAAGTTTTCAGATGTTGAGACTTAATGGTTTATTCAGAATAGCTTTTTGGTTGGATGTAAATTCCCAACAATAAAAGTTTTCTTGTGCATTTTGACCATTTTCTTGTTAAAACATGTATTTATCTGAAAAAAAAAGTAACTACAATTGGATCAATTTATGGAACACTAAAATGTGCACATGAAGTGCATTTCTATGTACATAATCGCTGATATGATCCTGAAGCCAACAACAACCTTTCCCATTGACAGTGAAAGAAGCAGATGAAGAGGGTTCCTCTGAAGTGGAGTGTTAATGGCGGATCTGTCCCTGCACTGGTGAAGGCAGCAGGGCTCTCATGCTAATTCTGAATGATCTTGGAACATTTCCAACTGAAAGAAACACCTTTTGTTTTATCCTGTCTCTCTGCGAGGGACCCGAGCCCCAAAATATCCATCAACCTTGTGCCTCGATGAGGGCACTTCACACCTTTTTTTTTACATGTAAAGAAATGGAAATGTAGCTCTACTGGAGTCTTGAATGGAGGCCAGCGCTGCAGTGCACAGTGGCCATTAGACGACTTCACTCTCCTTGACATCTATTGTTATCAACTTCCTTTGGTCTCCAACTTGGACATCACACGGTCACAAGTCCACCCACATTTAATTTCACTGCAGACAGACGAAAAGAAAGATTGATGTGAGTGTGTGTCTGTGTTCGAAAGTTGTCATGTTTATGTCTCACCCTTTAATTATATGATTTCAGCAAATTTATTACTGGTGTTGGAGCTCTTGAGTTCACAACAAAGGCTGTGTTTCCCTATTTGCATCTTTTGAATATATGATTTATGTTCTGAATGCTACATTTTTTTGTTCTGTGAGATGGGAAATAGCTATGTTGACCCAGTGACCGCCTCTGCAATGTAAGAAGGGATAACACTTGTTTACAAGTCAAACACAATGGAGGCAGTATATCTCGCAGACTGGAAAGAAAAGAGAAGAAGTCTAAGGAGAAGTTAACATGCTATTTTCTTTGTTCAGGAGCCATATGGGTGCTAATTATTACCAAAGATTTCAGCTTTTGTGTCATGGCTGCTTCAGATGTAAAAGGTGCACAGATGTTCTTGCAATTACAGGGCCGGTCTGCTCAGTCCTCCTTCTGCTTCTGAGCCAGATCAGGTAGACATTTGTGTTCAGAAGACCCCTCACCCCACCGCCACCACCACCACCACCACCACTCCAACCACCCCAGCCCAGACACCCCCGCCTCTTAAACCCACACACACACCTCATCCCCCACCCCCTGAGGGGAGGAGGAGCCAGAGTTAAGTGAAAATGCACCACCACACGGTTATTATGAAAGGCATTGAAGTTTTTTATTTTTACATTACAAAAACACAAATCTTGAACAGTAAAAAAGCAGCATACAGTTTTTTTTTCCATCACTAATCTTCCAGTGTGAATGACAACAAATAAATAATAGCTTTCAGATAATCACACAAGTGCGAACACACAAATGCTACAAACTATGTACAGGTTTTTCAAGAGCAGCTACCATCCCTGAAAACGGAGAAGGGCATTGAAAGCCCGAGCTTTAATGGCAACAGACATTTTAAAGAGGAAACAGGCAGAATGGGTATTGATTGAGAAGCTGAATGAATAGAAATGAGGCAACATCTGAGGACACAGTCTGCTTTGAGGAACATAAAACTTGCATAAAAACTGCAATAAAAACCCTCAAAAGACACACATTTGCAGTAAACAAGCCAAACAAACCGACATGTACAAAAAACTTACATGTGTACAAACTGTAGTACGTATCTTTAAAATTAAAGCTTAGTCTTCTTCTCTCATGAGAGCATCAAGTCACAGACTCTAAGGGGCCAACTGTTTGTTAGCTGGACAAAACACTTGAGGATTCGGACTCGGTTGACACGGATGAAATGTGTCCTCTCTTTTTCGTCATGAGATTTACTTTTTGACTCGACCTGCTGGTGACTGTCAGTGCGCTCCTGGCTGATTTCTTAAACTTAACTCCCAGGAAAGCATAGAGGATGGGGTTGAGGCAGCAGTGAAAATAGGCCAGAGCCTCGGTGATAGAAATCCACTTCTCCACCGCCTGTTGCAGTTCACAAGAAGAGGGGATCACATTCAGCATTATGAGGGTGTCCAGGAAGATGCCAACGCAGTAGGGCAGCCAGCAGGAGAAGAAACACAGGATGAGGATGACTGTTGTTTTCAACGCTTTCTTCTTCAGTGCCTGCCCTTTGGCACCTTGTGACAGCTTGACGATGATGATGCAATAGCAAATAAGGATGACCAAGCCGGGCAGGATGAAGCCCACCAGGATGTGCTGGAAGCGGAACACAACTGTCCATATGAGACTGGTTTCCTCTGGGTAGATGCGCTGGCAGATGGTCCTGGAGTCTGCGGTCTCCATGCTGTCGTCAAAGAAGAGGAAGTTTGAGGAGCCCGTGCTCTGCACCCTGGCAAACACCAGGTCCGGCACGGTCAGCACGGTCGCAGGCAGCCACACACCCAAATAGATCACTCTGCTCGCAAGGAGCTTCCTCGTGGTTTGGCTGTTGGTGGCCCGCACGACTGCCAAGTATCTGTCCAGGCTGATGAAGGCCAGGATCAACACGCTGCTGTACAGGTTGACTGTGTAGATCACGTGCACAGACACGCAGAGGAAGCTTCCAAAGTACCAGCTGCTGGCCGCATCCACAGCCCAGAAGGGAAGAGTGAGGACGAACAGCAGGTCAGCCACAGAGAGATGGAGCCGGTACTTGTCGGTCATCGTTTTGACCTTTTTCTGATAGCCCATGACAACAATGACCAATCCATTGCCAATGATTCCCAGGACAAATATTATTCCATAAACGGTCGGCAGGAATATCTTGTTGAAGTTGCTGCTAAATGCTGCACCACATGCCTCCGGGAGTTCCAGGTCAAAGTCTCCAGACTCCTCTGAGATGTTGTCTGAACTGTTTTCATAGATGTCAAATGACACCTTATACTGAAATAAAAAGAGAGGTAAAAAGTTAGAAAGCAGCCACATTTTTTTCTTCAAAAAGGGTAAATTTCGAATGCAAGCTTGTTTTTAAAAGTTGAAAAAAAGTTTGAACTGAACTTTTCTCAAACTTGCTAACTTTTCTCATGATAATTATACACAATAAATGTGGAGTTTTACTTCAAAACAGACAATAACTTAGACTGCGGTAATTTTTAATACACCTCCTGAGTGGAAAAATGATGAAATAATAATAACAAAAAAAAGGCCTGAAGCATAAACAGAAACAACTGTCACGCACAAGTTAAAACAAAAAAGGCTGTGACTAACAAACTCACCGACATGTTTACCACGCGTTGGTATCGTCAGGTCAGGATCGGTGTGTGAGTGTCGGTGCGTGGAGCGGAGGGATCGCAGATGTTTGGCCCGTGAGCGAGGAGGGTTCGTAAATAAAGCCCGCTCTCCTGTCTCCTCCCCCCCCGGGGGGCTGAGGGGGAGGAGCAGCAGGATGCGCCCGTCTCCAAAACGGGTCGACTATAAAACTGTAGTGCCTGTGGTGAAGGCGTGTGTTTGTGCTAGAAACCCGCGACTGTTAAGAAAAAAAAAAAAGACGTTGAGGCAAGTGTTGTGGAAGCAGACAGGTAGTTTCACGTTATGTAACCATCATTTGGCAGCTACGTGACAATTATTCAATCACTTAAGGTTCATCATTTAAATTGATGATTGTTTCTTTTTTGCTCTCCTCAATCAAAAAAAACTTCCCTTTATAATGTTTTTTTTGTGTGTATCATATAAATAAAGGAACTAAAGACCTTTTACAAACAAGAACTACACTAATCCTACTACTAATTTTGAGAAGAACAGATAAGCCAGGATAAACAGACATATGCAGCAATGGGAGTGTCATGATAAGACTGTGATAAAGATGAATAGATGCTAAAAAACACATCTCAGGATCACAGATACACTTGGAAGATTAAATTTAAAATAACTGTTATTGGAGATAGAAAGAATTTTTGTTAGTGCAATCAATTATTCACATATTATTAAGTGCAATGATGAGCTCTGCAGACATATATGTCGCAATGTTGCCACAGTGGAGAAACAAACTGTGAAGCTCAGGAACGGTACTGCTAAGTCATTTCTACATTTAGTCCCAACAAATATTCTTCTAGGGAATTTAGTAGAAAATTAGAGTAATTTTAGGATTACACAGCCCAGCAGCCTCACATTTTGCATCCCCCTCCTCATTCTGCATGAAGCGGAGGACTGACATTTAGATTGCTTGTTTAAAGTCTTCTCCAGCCTAATATTTCTCTCTACAAATCGCTTTAAAACTGTGTCTGATGACAGTTTCCATCAGTGGAGGTCTGAATCTGTCCTCACCCTCATACACACCCTGTCTCTCCTCAAGTGCTGTTATGTCTGTGCTTCTAAATGACCCCCAGCAGATTTTAAAAAAAAAAGAGCCACACACCCTATAATGTGGGATTTTCTATCAAACGGCCCTTGAGCCTCATGCTGTAAAACATTCAAACTCCCACAACCCTCTCTGATTTCAGTTAAGGTAGTGATGACAGGGCCCGGCCACACGAAACACTCCACCCTCCTCTCAGACGGAGCTGACGGTTGACTGAAACTGAATCTCCTCCATGTGGCATGCAAATGCTATTTCATGTCTTTGATATGTGAGAGCGCTGATCGATTCAGTCAGCCTACATCATTGATTCTATTGATGTCTCCTCTCTGCATTAAAGAGGGAATCTTAAAGCTGTTTGACAACTTTTGGCAAACATCACCACATTTTCATTGAACAAAAACATTTTGTTTTTTCTGTGAAGTGCATTTACATGCATCATTTTTGCATGAACAATTATTATTGGAAGGACGACTTTTGTGCAGTGCATTTCAGCACTGAAACCTTTCCTCAACTATTAGCGAGAGGTTATTTAAGGTTTCGGTGTGGTTTAGCAGCTACCACTGCTGAAGGTTGTGTTCGACTCTGAGCCTGAAAACCCCCAAAATCACCACAGAGGAGTTTCAAAACATCAACAGCTTACTCTGATAAAAAAGTTATACAATCAGGTGCTCATCAAAATGAGGAAGTTAGGAAAAAGAAAAACGGTCATTATGACTAATAAAGACTCCTGCTGTTATTTAAAGATGACGTGAAATTTGCTCCCAAATGTGTTGTGGCTGTAAAACACGAACTCCTTAGCGGCGCTGACGTACATTGTGTTCGCTCAGAATACAATTTCCAACGCATGATATATTTAAATTACAATGTTTTTGTTGTCTCCTTGTGTCTGGCCCAGCCAAAATCCCCTGGTGTGAGGGAAACTTTGTATTTACACTTTCATTTTTCTTTTACTTGAATGTGTTACCATCTGCAGAAACGAAGAAAACACGCACACATTCTGAATAATAAGTAATCTGCTAAAATAGAAGCACTGAGACAAACACAGACAGAGAACAACTGAGATTTTTCCTTTAATGTAATAACAAAACATCAATGGATTAATAATAATAGTAATTAATGATCTGCAATCACTAAGCATTCACATTAGTTTTAACAATAACTGACTGGATTTAAATGAAAGCAATAAGAGTGTGTGGAGTGTTTTGTCCTGCAGCTGGACTCCTGAGGAGAGAACCAGGGGGAGTCTGCAGCTCAGAGAGAGGTCACTGTATTGGTATGACGCTCTTATCAACGTCACTCAGGGGCAGACAGTTGCTCTTTTATCTGCCTCCACCAGAACTCCTGGATTCCATCTGCGTGCTGTAGTACACTCACAGCTTCATCCTTTACATTCCCCACATCACTTTCACTTTAGAGGGGAGTTCCTTTGACTCACTTTGTTAGATGATTACAGTGTTAGCACTTCTAATGAAGCGTTCAGATGTTCTTTTTTTAAAAACCCCACAAGGTCTGCTTAAACTTCCACAAAGTTGATTTTAAAATCTCTCTTATGTGATTTAAGGTGGAAAGTCTCTGATATGATCCAGTTGCTTGGTGTTGACACTCTGCTATTCTTGTTAAGAAACACACACTTGTGAGCAAAGTGTTTCACATATTTGCAAAAGGAAATAATTCAGGAAACACAGGACGTAACCATCACCAACGACAATGAATTTATTTATCCCAGTTCAGTTTATTCATTATTACTCATGGAGTTAGTTTAAGGTCATATGAGTGCATAATCAAATCTGAGCAAATATTTTGATATTTGAAGGAAACGCCTTAAATGGTGTTAGAATGGTGCATCTCACTGGAGTCAGTTTCATGGGATAGGTGTCCTTCTCACATCAGGATCACTCACTTAATAAATTATGACAACTGACGACCAATGCACACGTGTCAGCATGAAGGCCTTCTCGCTGCTAGTATCTGTGTGTTTGCACGTTCATCATGCTTTGAATCAAACCGTAGATTTGTGAACTGCAGGAAAGATGTCAGGGCTGACTGTGACTGTACAAGGTGCAGGAAGCAGAGTTTGATGGGTTCAGTCTGTGGTTGGGTTTAGGCCACAATCAGTAAGAACATCTCGTGCTGGAGGTTCTGTTTGTTAGGACGGGAGAAAGACCGTAAATTTGGTAAAATGTCAATAAATACTTCATAAATTGAGTTTCCTCTGCAGGATTTGTGTGCACAGACAACTTTTTCATTGAGTCCTGCTGTCAAAACAACAGATGACAGTTTGCACAAATATACACAAATCCTACAAATCTGTTAAATGCTGGGACTACTTCATGCTGTGTAGTGATACTGGGTCGACTTACTGTAAGCCTTTTGGTAGATTTTGGCATTTTTTCCATGTGTTCTATTTATTTGCACTTTCTGTTCTTAAATGAACTAAAATGAGCCAAAGTTTATGTGGAATGTCAACACAAAAATATAACTTTGATGCAGATATGTGGACAAGCGACACGAGAAATGTGTGTTTATTGAATTTTAAAAAAATGCAAAGAAGAACACAATTTCCAAAAAAAGTTAAGTCCAGTGTTTGTTACCTTGTAGTGGAATAGGTGTAATCATTACACTGCAGTCAATCAGCTTTTTGTAAGTTACCTTTCATCATCTGTGGAGTCGTGTGTGTACACGGAGCTTATCATTTTGCAGGATTTCAACAAAAGAGATTTCACCCCTCATAATAAATAAGGCCTTTTTTTTTTTTTGGCTCCAGCAGGGCATCTGCAGCCTCCACTGTCAACGTGAGGATTCAGATTGCTATCGGCCCGGAATACAAAAGATCTGTGAGCTACTTAGAATACAAATCACAAGAAGTGTGAACGGCAGTGAAGGGGGCTCTTCAGTGAAGAATGGCTATTGAAATGAGGCAGAAGAATGCCAGCCAGATAAAGAGAAGAATGAGCAGCACTGTTCAAGTCAACACCAGCCCTCCAGTCCCAACTCATCCCAGACCTCCTCAGCAAGTCGGCACGGGATAATTTTTCATAATGATACCTGTGTTCAAATATCACCTTCACTTTTTTTCCTCAAAAAAAAAAAAAAAAGAAATCTCTGCATAGAAAATAACATCCAGCCTTTGTTTTTGTTTTTTTTAAAAAAAGCTGACTGGGTGTCGCCCATATATGCTCCAAAGGATTTTGGGTAACTCAAATACCTTTAATCTCTTGTCTGAGCTCAGAAAAGTGGTTTGTGTATTTTAGCTCAATACGTGCACATGGGAACTCCATGTTCCTGCCAATTCATGTGGACTCATACATTTGTGGGACAGAAGATGATTTTTTTGTGTTGTTGCAATATTTGTAAGTGCTTCATTTTTGGCTGGCAGGTTTGATTTAGTGCAACAAAACATCCTCTACTCATTAAAGTACTGTCACATCTCATATTGCAACCCACACACTCTTATTTACCCTGTCAGAGAAGAATCTGTAGAAAGTGTTGAATTTATTTTTGTGGCATATATTGTGCATTCTTTCATCCTAATCAGAAACTCTGACCTCTGTAATGTTGGAAGGGGAGCAGAAATGTGGACTGTGTTGTTTTTTTAATGAGTCAGGATGATGTAAATGTCCCTGCATGTTTTTTTGGCTAGACTTATTTTCATTTATTCTCTCTGGAATGCATAACTTCTTTATCTATTTATCAGTCAAGGTCCCATCAGGGTGCTTGTGTTTTCCCCGTTTCTCATGGCTGAAGTCTGTTCAGGGGAAAATTGGCGATGTTTAGTCAAGATGAGAGATTCATCCTTCACACTCCGGGATACTTTGTTTGGGTTTTCGTCTTCTGTCAAGGTGAGACTCACCGATCCTCAGCAAGCGAAGCAAGACTCCAGAGAAACATGTCTCCTGCTCGCAAACGATCATGAGAGTTTAAATGCGAATGCAGATGTTGTAAACAAGTCTTTGCTAGATTTAAGCAACACTTAAACGCTCTCAGTGCAAGTGGAAATTTTTCCCTCACAAAGCTGGCACAGAAAAGTATTAATGATTATATTTCCATGGAGAGAAAAAATATTTGTAAAAGTATCCGGCATGCTTGCTTGCTTGCTTAAATGTTTGTGTCTGAACAATGGTCCCACTTTAAAGACAAAGCTTGCCCCTTATCTTTGGAAGGCACCCTCTTAAACTTCCTACTTGGCTGTGGTGCTGCATGTTGGGCCTTTTAGAAAACTTTTTTCTTGACCTAATTCAAGGTCACATTAACCCAGTCAATTTAACATGAAAATTCCGAAAACAGCCTATGGGTTCAACTTTTAGTCTGTGGATAATTCTTAAATTATCATGTGAAGCAACAATAATCTGCTTTTTTTTTTCAGTGTTTTATCCCCAAAACGTCTTCACGGCTTTATTTAAGCGCATTGCACAAAGTCGTTTAAGTGTTTGTGCGTTAAGAAATGACACGTAAACTCATTTGAACACTCCCCGCTCCACTGAAAAAGATACTTTTCTGGTAAATATTTGTTTCTGATTCAGTTTTAAGCACCATCACTCTGACATACAGCAGTGCTGAAGGGGAAACAGTGAGACGGCAAACCATAACTTGTTTTGAATGAGTTTTTTTTCTGGCTGAAATACACTGGTGCTCTCTCCTCTGCCTCTCATCTGACAACGTTGGTGGGCAACAACTGGAGGGAGCTGACTTTTTTTTTTTTTACTGCAGAACCCTTTCATGCTGGTTAGCCTGAATCCTGCTGCTGCCTGCCCTGACATGGAGCCCGTGCAGAATTAGACAACAGGGCATGAACCAATAAAAACTGAAATAGGTAACACTGCCCTCGAGCCGTTTGAGGGAGAAATATATCCAGATGTGGCAAAGCTCCAAAGCAAGCCACTAGGCGTTGAGAAACGCAGCCTGCTGTTGCATAGGAAGGGTGTTTTCTATGTGTCCATGATAAATGCAACCCTTTCCTTTTTCACCAACGTCTCTACTGTGGTTTTCCCTTGCAACAGTAGTGAAACACTGGCACAAAGCAGCCTGCAGTGCCTCATGGAGGTTTATCTGTCTAAGCTGTAAATTATGATCTACAAACATACACAGAGAGGCCCGATTAAACGATTTTCCCTGTATTCATTTGCATGAGAGTTGCTGATGTCCGTTAAAAACTGCTTCCTTTCAGGTTTGGTCAAAGAAACAAAGGTAATATAAGTGTCACTGCATAGGCAGATCAGAGACCAGCAGCAGAGGGAAACTCAATCACGCTTTGAATGAGAATATTTTTTTTTCTGCAGACACCAGGAGACCCTTCTGCTGCATTTGTATACGACAGAGGATCACAGTGAGTGTTCTTTCAGGATCTCCGCAGGTGGAGATCCTCCATCTGGCCTGTGTGGACCGTGGAGGAGCCTCAGAATGCGAACAGAGGTTCAGCTCAGCCCTGATCACCTCAGATAACGGAGACAATGGGCCAGATGACGGCAGATAAGCTTTCCAGAGTCGAGTGACCAGGGGAGGGAGAGAGGGAATAAACCTGCTGCCAGGCCGGACCACCTCATTACTTCCACTGTCAGGAGTCTTCAAGTCTGGAAACCGTTTTTAAATTACACGTCAGAGGCAGTTTACCTCACAAACACTGGCCAGCAGAGTTTCTATTTTTTTAGCTTCTGACACTATCACTGATCGTCATAAACAATATTTAAAAAACAGGCCCAGGGCTGATTGATAAGTTTGTGGCCTTTGGTAGGAGCAGGCACAGCTTTCGTGACATGAACCTGCCCTTCAACTCCTCCAGCGATTATGCAAAAGTTGGAAGTTAATAACTTTTGAGGTATTTTTGCTTTGGGCAGTTCAAGAAATACAACATTGGCTTTTGTGTTGTCATCTGCTACCTCTGCTTAAGGGCTTATCACCCCACCCTATTCACAGGAATTAACACCCGCACACCAATACCTTTTACCCAAGATCCAGAGGAAGCTCAGTGATCGCCATTTTGACAGTGTGGACGATGTCACTTCCGCTGTGGACACTTTGTGGAGTTCCAATTTCTGCTGAAAAAGTTAAAGAGGATCTAAATGCTCCACAGCCACTGCACCAAGTGTGTTAATTTAGGGGGTGGGGGGTGGGGGGTGGGGGTAATTGTGTTAAGTTTCCAAAAGATTTCCCTTGTTCTACCTCAAATCTTAAATTTCCATCCTGTATGATTTTATTTTGCAAACGGTTGTGATATAATAAGGTACTTTACTTTCATTTGGATTGACTTTGCAAAGTTGGCGTAAACCATGCAATGACTTTAGAGGCTGGTAAACAGCAGACAATGGCAGAAAATGTTAAAAAACACGTTATATTTTTCTTTTACTCAGCATCTTTTTCACACAAGTAAACACAGCCCCACCTCAGTGTCAACTCTCCGTGTCTGATCATTTAAGTAAACCTAACATTTGAACCTTTCCAGAGAGGCTCTGTGCTTGAAATCCTTTCGCCTGTGGCACTTTGCTTTTAGTGCTGATTTATAGCCCCACTCAGCACAAAAAGACAGGCCTCATTCATTATTTAAACCCTGTGATTGAGAACAGACAAACTGGATTTAAGCATCGGAGCATCTTCATCGATGGACAGAGCTCCCTGTGACGAGTGACATAGGGCTCGGCGTCCAGCACCAGACCAGAACAAGGCACCGGTGGAGGAGCATCCATCAGCCCCGGCCAGAGGGACGCTTCACCGCCTCCGTGGTGCCTCTTTGTCTGAAAGATGACGCCGTCTACACTGCCTGCCTGAAGCTACCAGAAAACAAATAGTTGTTTTATTTTCTTCTTCCTGCAGGAAAAAAAAAGTGGCGGGTTGTAACAACAGTCTGTCTTTTAACCTTTAAAAAATATGAATATAAAAAAAATGTTTTTCTCGCTCGCAGTTGATGAGTAACAAAACCTAATCATCATCTAGTCATCAAGCTGCAGCCTTTTGTTAAGCAATTTCGAATGATGTGCCAACTTTCTATTTCACCTTGGGTCAATGCAGGTACACTCACTGTTTTTCTGGGTGTTTTCTCCATCAGCGCTGATGTCGGAGCTTTTCTGCTAATACTTCAAATGTGGAAACAAAGGAGGCTCTTAGTCTCAAATGTGTGTTATTTCAAAAAGGAAGAAAAAAACATAATGCCAGTCAGCAGAGTTCTTGGATTGTTTCTCCTCATGTTTGTATTGAGACAGACAGGGAGTGCCCCCTCGTGAATTAAAAAAAATACCAGATTTACTGCTAAACAAACCAACCCTCTGTGCTCCCTCAGCCCTGTGATAGAGTTTCCTCTTCGAGACAACTCCTCGGTCGAATCCGAAAGGCGCTCGCCTGGGACCCCGCGGCCCTTTGTACTCGGCTGCCTTTGGGTTTATTTTCTCTGCACAATTGAATTCTTCTCTTTTTCTAAAGACTGCAAAGACTGTAGATCCCTCAGCTGATACAGAGTGTTGCCTTTCCTACCCCCCACTGCCCCAAATCTGTGAGGATTATTGTGTTTTTGTGTAAACAAAGATGTGGAGTAAATAATACATATGGATTTGCTGTGCCAGGACCGGCATCCGGTTTTTCTGACTTTTTGATTATTTAGCAGGCCCGTGTTTTAGAGCTGTTTATGACAGGAAATAGCACAGGCGCTGGTCACTCTGTCAGCATACCAATAGCACTGTATTCCCACAGGAAGGCTATCGATCAGGAAATGACAGGTGCTGTTTGCTTCGCTGTTTGTTTTGAGTCTTATTTCCACTCTTCTGTTTGTTTTCATTGCGCTTCTGAAAATCGTATTGTGGTCTCCGCCCGGCCTCAGCATGCCAATTTGGTCAAAACACACTCTCCTCTGGCAAACAATGAGGTAGGAAATGTCTATTAAAGAATTATTAGCAGCAAGTGCACATGGCTTATCAACGCTGTGAGCTTGACGAGCAGGATTTGATAAAGTGGGGAGGGTTTGGATTTTTTTTTTTCAGGCCTCGAGTCGGAGCGAGCCCCTGTGAACTCATATTGTATAGACAGGTTATTATCTGTCACGCAGGGAGACACTTGGATATTTGCTTTGAGCCGCGGTTGGCGAGAGAGGACATCCCCGAGGCTGCCCACAGAATGTGTCATTATCAGGAGTGTCAACAAAGCTTCTGGTTTATCATCAATAACATCTGTATGACAGTGGGAGCAGTGTTTGTGCTGCAGTTAGCTCCGTGCCCTGCTGTGATTCACTGTTTGCTTTGCTCTTGTACCTAGATAAACCCTGCGTATTTCCAAGTGTTCATTTCACACCAGCTGCTAACCTCCATGGCCTACATCCTCCACCAGCCTGAAATCTTCCCTTGTTTTTATTTCGTCTGCATCTTTGTTGCTCTTCGCCGTGGTGTTTCTGCTCCGTCCCAGAGATTTCCTGTCAATCAAAGCGTGCGAAGAGCAACAGGATGTTTCCTGTGTCGGATTTTTCTGTTGATGATGAAGCTTTAGTTTTAGTTTCTGTTCCTGGCTGTTTATTTCAGACAAATTTACAGGTGCAACACACAAACACATCGTTTCTCTTGAATTAGTGGACCTCAGGGAAAACCCTCTGATGCATACAGTCAGCATGAAAGCTTTGTATCAGTTGGCTGTTGGTTGAATCATTGTCGTGACAAGCAAGAGAACAAGAAACCAATTCATTTCTAGAAAAGAGATCTCAGCTGAACACCTGGTCTCAGAGCAGTTGGTTAACTACTAATTTACCTGACGTCAGTGAGCTACAGGCTCCGAGTGGTTGAACTGAACTTCTGTACTTGATAAAACTTTGAGGAACAGAGATAATTCTTATATTTTTCTGCTATATGCTTCGTTATTGTATCGCTTACTCTTAACTCTCTTCATGTCATGGGCAAATGTTGTGCTATTTACTCTGCTACCTTTATGAAACTACTTATGTCAAGTAAGATTAAGATTTTTGGACCAAACTTCCGATCTTCTACTAAAATATTGAGCACTGTATAGATTAACAACCCAACAGTAAGGCTGTTAAAATAAACTCATCCAACACCATCTAAAACATCAAAGTGCTTCTTACAAGGTAATATATAAAGTATAATGCTTCAGTTGTACCATATAACACTGACAGCAGCTGTTGAGCATTAACCTGAGCTTTAACTATTGATATTTAATACACTGATGACAGGCGACCTACGTGTTGGGGCTTCAGTGTTGTTTTTAGCTGCTCACCCTTTTTGATGGACAGATTTAGATTTTTCACTTAATTTGTGATCTCTTTGTGGTGGTGGAGAATATTCAGACAAGTAATCCAGAAATGTATCACAAGTGAGCAGAGTCACTCCTCCTCCATCTGACTGTGACAGGAAAGAGCATTTTGAAGTTAAACTTTTGCTTAAAGTGACTTTAATGACTACCCAGGATAGATAATGAAGTAATTGTTAAAATACAGATGTTGCATGTGTCTTTGTGTGCCCGAGAAGCAGCAGCTTAGAGGTGTTGATGTGGAAAAATTGGCAGCTAGGACTCTTTTTCTTGCTCTTCTGTGAATCAACAATTCACTTCCACCCGATTTTGTACAAAAGGTGATTGTTAGCAGCCGGTCCGGCCTGTCCACTTACAGTTTCCTGAGTGAACCCTCCAGGGACTTGTGTATCCTTATTGCTCAATCACAGTTCACCTCTCTGGCAGAGGGCACGGACGGCGGCTTTCACACTCCCTTCAAATCAAATCAATGTCTGATCCATCATGTGGCCGCTTGCCTTCAGGGCAGCTCTCAGTCTGGAAGATCTGCTCTCTGTGATGTCCACTCGCTGCTTATGTCTTGGACTGACGCGTGTGTGTGTGTGCACAGAATAATAGAATTAAAGAGGCCCCCTGTCCCTCCTGGGAGCTTTCCATCTGGTTTTACATGTTCTGTGACAAAAGAAGGAGACATTGCCATATATATTAGCAGATGTTGAGACGGGATGCTCTGGAGATGAAGCCACTTTGAATATTTTGAGTGTTTTGGGGATAAGAATGTCCTGTGAGCTGTCGTCTGGGGTACTGAAAGAAGCTGCGTCTTGACTAAACATCAGCGTGAAGTCGTGTGACTTTGGGTCTTCTGCTGCTGTTTGTTGTTTGTGGCATCTTGTTTTTTAGGGAAACTGCAGACACGGCACTTCAGTCACACTCAACTCTGAAACATTTGATCCAAATAAACAAAATCATTACTTCCTGTTTCCTTTCATAAGCACTTTTCCATGTCTTCAATAGAAAATGTCATGAGAGGGGAAGACATGTGACATCAGTAAGATCATGTTCGACGAACCTCTTTCCAGCGAAATGTTAGGTCGCACGTCACAGGGTCACAGAGAACTAAAGCTGTTTCATAAAAACCACATAAAAACTTGGGTTAGCTCATGGGCTATGAGTAGAAGGTAAAAAGGCACAAGTTCTGTTTTCTTTTTTAACTGTAGGGTATTTCCTCCAAAGTCAGACACACACAGAACGCATGTACTGTATAATTATCATGACCAAAATATTTGTTTAAAAGTTCCTACTGTTGAAGGTTTCCATTGCTGATGGATGTATTTTTTGGAAAAAATCTCCTTTTCCTATAATGGAGGTTTTTGGTCATCAGCAAAAGAAGAAACCCTGCGGGTCTTTTCTGTGGAATTTCTGAGTTTGATCAGCTCTTGTCGCAAAAGTTCACTCAGTTGGAAAACATTTATTCAGACAAGACAAACACCTGTTCTAAGTGTTCGTACATCTCTGCATAAGCTCAAATGCTAAATGCTAAAAATGTTTGAACTGCTAAGCTAACAGCATGCTTCATCAGCGGTGACAAGAGTCCTTTTGCTTATTATCATTTTGATTACAGTTTGTACAGATCATTCGCAACATTTGTACTTTGCTATAATTATTAAGTATAGAGATTAAATGTGATTTTGTGACGGTGGTTTTCTGCTTTTTGCAGTTTGTTTCTGTTGTTCATAATATATATAATCTGTTATGATTCAATAATCTTTGTCTTTCAATACCTGTTTTGGACAAATCTACAGGAGAAATACAGATGAAGTGAAAATAGCATACACCTTTTATTCACTGGAAAAGCCTAGAATAATCCCAGATAAATGGTTGTTACTTGCCAAGGAAGAGTTACATGTAGACCAGGATTAAATTAGGAAACTAAAACATTCATGTAAATCTTCCAAATAAAAAACCAAAACTTCCTGTTGTTATTTTTTAAGTTCGCAGTAAAAAACACATCAAATTTTTACTGACATTTTCTGAAAATTCAAGCAAATTAAACCATTCGCAGACAAACAGATGTAAGATTAGAACTTCAAACGGACCCTAACTGTGAAACTTGAACTTTTCCTGAATCGGATGATCGATGGCAGTTGCTGTTGACTGCAGGAACAGGTTGGAAAATCCAGTGAGAGTCTCATGTTACTCTTGGCAGACATATGAACATATAAATTACATTTCCTTTGAGAATGCCGTCCTTATAAGGTGATTTATTAGACAAAGTGCAGGTGCCTTTTTAAAGTCTGGGCTGCCAGCAGGGAGTATTAATTAACTGCTTTTATTCATGTTAACATGGAATTTTAATCTCACTATCACCCAAACACTGCAGCCTCAGCAGGATCTCACTCCATACATGTACTCACAGGCTCTGCTGGTGATGAATTGTCAAGGTAAACATAAAGAAACAGACTTTCTCCTGCACCTGTAACCTGATCTCACTCACCTTTCTGTGTTTCAGACCTATTATTAGTCTTACTCATCCAACACTGACTGTAGTCTCTGACAGGGCTCCAGTCTTGGTGACTCATGCAACACCCACTGCTTTTTACCTTTTTACCTTCCCGGCATCATGCACTGCTACTTTTCCTATAGGCTCTCCTTTTCCTCATCTCCCATGATTCATTAGATCTACGGAATGCCTGGCGGCTGGCTGCCATCATAATAGGTTGAGAAAGATATTCTTCCATCATCAAGTTTCTAAATCATCTGCAGGCTTTTCTATTTGGCCTTTATAAAGGTAAAAATAACACACCGGCTTTGTAACGCTGAGGCAGCAATGTGTCATAAATCAAGTTTTTATAATGCGCATCTCCAACAAGTGCTGCGATCCATCTGCGAGCCGCCTCTGTGCTGTCCTTTAATAATATGAAGTGGTTTCATATCATATTCTTTCATTCTAAAGAGCTTAAAACATCTCTTGTGCACAGCGAGAAGGAAAATTATTCAATCTGTTTTCCGTGAAAGTGTCAGCAGTCTTGTTTACTGATGTTACAACACTTTTCTTTCACACAATCAGATCTTCTCTTAAACTTCAGGCGAACCTCAGGATAAAGTCTTCTCCAAATAAGCACACATGGAGCCAGCGGCTTGACTGAGTTTCCAAAGAATGTCAAGCATCAACACAATGCTATATTTTTTTTGGCACCATCTATGAATTCTGGCCCAAACAAGCCCATTTTCCTCTGCCTTGATAATTAAATGAGAGCTGCAGATATGCCACTTATCTCTTTTACAGCTGCCTTTTCTTTTTATGGCCCCAACACATCTTGTTGAGCCCTTGTGTGCAAGCAAACACTTGAACTCTCAAACACCATTTTTTAGGGTTCAGCATTGGAGACTGGGAGGTGGAGAGGTGGTGGTGGTGGTGGTGGTGGTGGTGGGGTCTGCAGGTAGAGTAGAAGAGAAATAGAAATGGAGACAGACACCAACAAAAACAAGTTGCTTATCGGACCGGTGGAAAAACAGGCTGAACTCTGGGTGAACCTGTTTGTCTCGCTGTTGTTCTCTGTCTGCTTCATCACACGTATGCACATGAAAACCACTCTGTTCTGTCCCGACTTCCCCTCTGTGACCAGTCTGCGACTGATAGATGCCACAGATGTCCACAGTGAGATCAATAACCTCCCACACCTCTGCCCTCCCGCCCTCCCCCCCTCCCACGGATCATGAGACACTGCGGCCGCTACTGTTTTGCCAGAGTCGCACTTCCCTTCTCTCGGATTGCGTGAGACGTTTGAAAAGATGAACTACTGACTGGTGCAGAGAGACTTGTTTTCGTCTCCCCGTGCTGCCACGCTGGCGTCAGAGCAGAGAACACCAGAGTGTTTAGTCATGAATTCTTACGCAATGAACGGCTCTTCATGCCTCAGCCGGTGCATGGAGGTGGTGGGGTGGGGTGGGGTGGGGGGGGGCCCTCTGTGATATGTTGCCTAAAGAAAGCCACAGGTGATTAAGTCATCAGCGCTGCAGCAGCAGTCGCGCTGGTGCTTCGGGGACAAACAGAGTAGGCCTCCTCAGATTAATGTGTCATGAAATGCGTGCTGCGGCTGAAGAGGCTGTTGGAGGGCAAGAGGCAGCAAATGAATGTTTTAACCGCAGAGAGGCTCGTTAGTGGATTCCTCTGATCTGGACGTTGTGTTGCTGCGTCGTCGCCTCTGAGGGCAGATGGCCACCCCTCCCTTAGTAACGGGGGAGGGTGTATGTGTGTCAGCATTTATGTTTTTTTGTGTGTCTGTATCTGTCTGTGTGTGTGCTTTTATGATGTGTTCAGGCTTTTATGTTTCGTGTTTGTGTTCTCATTGTGTTTGTGCGATTGGTTCGGAAGTCATTTGTTAAATTATCGAGCCCTGGGATCCAGTTTTTTGTTAAATTAGGTGAGGGAACTCGGAGAATTTCACCTGTTTTCAACTTTTTTTTGGAGAAATTTCTCTAATAAGCGTCAGTTTCTTGATACTAATGCACCCGTCTGCTGTATTGTGTCAGGACTGTTACACTCACTTGTCAAATTTTTAAAAATGAGAGAAACTCCACCAGGGAAGATGGGTAATTATGTCACTGAGCTGACACTGTTTTTACCTTGTTTTGAGAAAAACAAACCTTAAATGCTGAATATGAGGATAAATGGCAGCTCTGTAGTGCTCAGAGTAGGCGGGCAGGCGCAGGCAGCAGAAGCGTTTATAGCAGAGTATCTCATTGCGAGTGTGAATACCCTACGAGCGGTATGTGTGCTTTGTTGCTGCTGACAATACGGGGTTGACAGCACATCTGGCATCATAGCGGGGGCCACAGTGTTTGTCTCCCCCACCGGGATGTGCTCTCTGCACCATTAGCTGCTCACTAGGCAGGAAAAAGACCAGCGACCGCGCTGTCCGACTGCCTGTCATTCACGATGCATCACTTAACACACTCAGCACACACGCACCAGTGTGGATGGAAGAGCGCAGTCTGTGCCCAGTGCTTTCTGTCCTCATTTAACATTTTAGTTCTCTGAAAGTTGGCCGTCGTCACTAAAATGACAAAAAAAGCAGAATGCAGTTCTTCAACTGAGCACCTGAAAAAAAAACAAACCCAGCCATTTCCAGCCTCAGTGTTTTCTGTTTTACAAGTGCAATTCAGTTTGGCCTTCTTTCCTCAGGAAGTTTGATTTTTTAGCAAGATTTGTTTTGCAATAGAAACCGCAAAACAAATTACACATGAACGTTAGCACTTCACACAAGCTTTAAGAGCTGAATGTTTCCGATGAAACTTAGAATTCTTCCAAAGCTTTCTTTGCAGGTTGAAAATTGTTTGCATCCAGTGGCGGCCGTTTTGACTTGTCACTAGTGTTTAAATCCTCCTTACTGAAGATTCTGCAGCACTTTTAACAGCTTTTTCAAGAACAAAGTTTTACTCTCAACAACCTTTTTTGTTCGACTAAAATTACAGGTGAAAGGTCAGTGACCTGGGTGTTAAAAGTTAAAATGCTTTACTAGTTTCATCCACTCACCTGCATCATATAATTCATCATGATAAACAAATACAGATATGACATCTTGCATCTCATCACTCATTGTTCCACTTTTCAGCAGAAATGTATTGAAGATCAAATTTGGAAGTAATAGTTTGGCACGTTGTGACCACTGAGACCTTCGGGTTAATTGAGGTCCCTAATCCTGGTTTAGGCCACTGTTTCAGTGTCAAAGAGGTAAGAACCCTCCAAGCAAACAAACAAAAACGAGCCCACAGTAAAAGAGTGAAAGGAGAGCTGTGTGACCTCTTCCGTGACTCTGTTTGTCCAGCGAATTTCATGTCATTAAAGCCCCAACAGCAGAGCCGTGAAAGGCCTGAGAGCAAGTAGTTAAAGCGACCCACAAATAATGGCAGAAGGAGCGGGGAGCCGGGGAGGGGGGGGCTTTGTACAATGACTCAGTCCGATGCAGACTCTTGTCCTCAGTCAGTGCAACAAAGCTCCTCCGAATCGTTAGCCGGCCTCGATCAGATGATTAGGATTTGACACACAAGCCGATTTTGGGCGGTTATTTCTCTGTAAATCTGAAGTGATGCACGACGCCCCACGCAGAGAAAAACACAGAGCAATTTGGAAAGCGTATATGAGCAACAGGCGACAGTTACAACGCTGTTTAAATTATGAAGGTCTTCTGAGGTTAATATCACACATTGTTACTGAGATAGCTTGGAAAATGCAATCGTATCAGGCGTGAAACCCCATGAAATAAATTTATATGGCTGCACCTTTGCTCCAGTTTTACTCTCCGGCGCACAGACTTTATAACACAAAACCTCGTGTTTTATCGTCACTCAAGCCGCTTAATTTACTGCCTAGTAAAATTTTGTAACATTCTACTCTGCAGAAGCTTTTCTGGTTCAACATGTGACATTAGCAACATTAGCAGGCGATGCCGTGACCCCTGTCACACTGTTACATCTTTTATTGGTTAACTAAGACAGATCAGGGTCAGAGATGGTGGTTTGAAATGCCAGTGATAAAATTAAACCCCTTTTAAGATGGTTGCCTTACTTTTCCTTCACAGGGGGTCACATGACCTCAGTTGCACATCAGCAAACAGCATTTACCAGCTGGGGGGGGGGGAAGCATCTCTTATTAAAAGGACAGTTTCTGTTTGCTTATCCATCCATGTATTTCTCTCTTTCTATAAATAGAGAACAAGCGGCCCTGGAGACGGGAGGCTGACAGATTGCTCTGGGTGCTGTTTTACTGCCCGGCATCATGTTGTAAAAGGGAATCCTGTCTGAGCAGTTAGCGACCTGACTTTTCACTGCTGCAATAGAGCCTGATTACAAACAGTAAAGCCCCCGGAGCTTGTGGGTTTTTACCTCGTCACATGCAGAGTGAATAAAAGCGGGCTAAGGCCATAAAAACCAAAATCCACCAGATGGTGCTCATCGCTCCCCAATTTGACTCATTCTCAGTTTTCACATGGTGTTTTATTAATTTCAGGGCAAACATCAGTCTCACCTTGCAACCCAACTCCTCCATGCCTTCGTGAGAGCTCCGGCTCGGAGCAAAGACGACCGTGGCTGTCAGCGTTCTTGTTTCTGGGTCCACATTTCTGTCTGCTTTAATGACTTATTGATGGACGACTGCCTTTCATCTGAGTGGGGCTTTCTTGCCCACTGGAGTGTCCAGCCGTTCCCATGTCTAAGGTTTCGCCCCGGACTTTCTCCTTTTTGATCATCCCTCAGCCTTTTTCAATCTATTTCAAGTCCGGCAGGCCCACATACCACCTCCCCGCCACAAGCGCCTCTTTGAATCCTCCATGAGGATAAATGTGTTGAAAAGAAAGGGGCGAGAGGAGGGCTGACAAGCTTGTGTTACCGGAGAGAGATTTACATGGGGCCATAAAAGCCGGAGTGAAAGGAGAGGAGGTATTAGAAGTGTAGCTCGTACTCGAGGGTCAGTGTGCGCGAGGACAGAGAGGTAAACTGACCCCGCCACACTGAAGGCTGGACAACCCACACACACCACCTGCACACACTCCCACTCACGCCCTGCCCTCTGGCCGGTGAGTTTTTGGCTTAGGACAAAAAACACCCCCACCTAACTATCCTCCCTCTCTCAGTCAGTGAGCTGTCTACGGTTTCCTTTAGAAAAATGTCTGCACCTCTGTGTTATTTTATCATTGTTTCTGGACCATAAATTACATTGAGGAATGGCACCAGCTCTACCAGTACAGCTTAGCTAGTGCCTTGAAGCTACGTCAAGGCTGAGCAGTCCTCTGACACTTAGGATCCCCATGTGGGCTGGTGTGGATGGATCCCAGAATGCAATGCTGCCAGAAGAAACAAAAGAAACCTTGTAATATTGTGAGTGAGGGGCCACAGGCTGACTTATGGCGGAGTGGGGGGGGGGGAGCCGGTCAGCTAGATGTTTATGAGAGGCCTTGGGAGGGAAATCAATCATTTCAGGGAGAGCAATTTATGTCCAACGCAAGATAGTGACTGACATCTCCCGTCCCACAAAGACACTTTCTCGTGCTTTTAATTCGCTGAATTTGTGAGCCGCTGCTCAGGCCGCCGTTCATCCGGGCAGACGGTCGCAGCGGGTTGTTTTGCTCGGGAGCGAAATGACAACAGGTCGCCGGTTGAAATGATTTCAATATCAGGCGTTAAAAGAGGATTGCGTGCGACACAGTCTGGTGAGCAAACTACTTCCTCAAAAGTGAGAGAACATGTTGTGCTCTGCATAACACTGTTTTGTTTTTCAATGAGGACGGCCTATTTTTGACCTATGTTGTGACGTGGGTAGAGGTTTCATATGTAAAGCAGGAGAATATGCATCCTTAATTTGCCACATGGTTACATAATGATAAACAACAGCAGTTTGAATAAAAATAAAAATAAATGTTATTCAATTATTTTACCAGTAAATTGGGCCAGTAATTAGCAGGTTTTTTAATCAGGATACTGCTTTTAAGTTGAAAAATGGACTATAGGTTTCTTAATGAAAAAGTGGCATGTTATTTGTCGGTTGTTTTCCATTTCTGAGGGAAGAACTAAGTGGCAATCAGATCAAGTGCTAATGAAACATGTCTCCTGAAGAGGCAGCACAGCTGGGTGCAAGGGCCATCTAGTGGAAACATGTGCGTCATTACACAGATGGATTCTCCCACAGATCCCACATTCACACTCATTTATTTTACTTTCTGGTTCCATGTGGACAGCCATGGTCATTCATTATACGAGATTAGCCCCAATCAGTGACTGTTGTCTTATAATTTCCACTCACATTAAAACAGAATCATGTTTTTTTTTAAGTATTAGTTGGAAATAAATGGAGGTTAAAAATGAATGTAGACCGATTTGTTTGGATGGTTGCTTTTGATTGCTTGAAAGCCCATTCCCCACTCGCTCTCTCCTGGGTGCAAATTCAAATAGAGAGAAAAACAAAGAAAAAACTGTGAGTCAGATTTTTAGAAAATTGGCCTGCTATGTAACTCACTGGATAAACAGTGTGAAACTACCACACGGTTGTGAAAAAGGATTTTTTTTTGCGAGAGAGTGGAGGTTGTGTCCTTGTATGAATCTCATTTGATTACAACACACAGGTTTGACACACAAATCAGGATCAGAATTTAAAACACCAGATGGCATTTAGACTTACTGCCAGTTTTTGTGTCATATATTATTTATGAAATGTTGAGCGAGGTCTAATTAGTAGCACTTAACAGTAAAATTGTTCCTGTGCACCATGCAGTCCTCTGCGTCCAGTGCATCATGCTGGGTGGCAAACCTGCCTTTGAATAATACAAAAATGTGTTCTTTGTTTGAAATAAATTGCCTGTGGTCAATACATGTTTTTTTAAAATTTAAAATGAATTCAGTACAAATGATGCAGTCAAATTTATTTCGGAGCTACTTCAGCAGATGAGTCATTCGGCCACAGCATGCTGATTTGGAGCTGTACCTTCCTGTTTTTTTTTTACTGTTTACTCTTATTTTGAGGAAAGGGAAACTGCTCCTTGCAGTTCATATTGTTTCTTCAGCACCAGGGTACAAAAGGAAAAAAGATTGCTGAAGAAATGTGTGTGCACAAACAGAAAGCTGTTTCTAACATAAGTTTTTACTGAGGAAATGGTCCCTTAACAAATGTGTGTGCTATGAAAGACAACTATTACATGTTCTTTTTATATATAAATCATATTTAGTATGTTCTCATTTTAAACATGCCTGCACTGTTCAGACGGTGGACATCATGGTGGAGGACATGCTTTGCCATCAGTATCTCTTTCAGACCTTTAGTTAGCAGATTCTTCCCTACTGACAGCATGAGATACAGTCTTCTATGAGACTTATACACTCTGACATTATTCCCCCATTCTTTTTCAACTCATTCCTCAATTATGTGTCCTTTTATGTTCTCCCGCTGAGCCGATGCTGTATCATTAAAGCTGGGGAACTCAAACAGTTTGATCAAACTCAGAAAAAAAGATGGTAATTATACTTAAAGTACGTTTCAAGCTTGGATAATCGATGTTAGTGCTGAACTGTCTATACGCTTCTCACATTGCCGCCACACTACTTTTAGTATTGCTAGCACTGACTTTTTCCATTGAATGCAGATTACATAAAACCTCATATTGTGAAAGTTTGGGTTTCTGTTTTTGTCTTCGTTATTACTCTAGTTTCCTGTTTAAACAGCGATGATATTGTGGGACAGTTTTGGTTTGTTCAGACTGAAAGAATTCTTTATATCAGAGAGTAAATTTGGGAGAATATGAGTTTTGTGTGAGTAAATTAAAAAGAGAGTGAGTGGACTTGTGTGACCACAGATTTTGTCTCTGTTCATGCTGTGAAAAAAAATCCCAAACTGAGACTGAAATCCTAAAAAACTGCTGTCAAAAACGAACACTTCCCACGGCTCCCTGTCATCTTGTCATTCGTATCCTCCTCGTCTCTGATCTTTCTGCTTGTGTGGCTCTTTGTGTAAGTTCATGTACAAATCTTCCCAGGCTTAGTTGGCTGGGATAAACAAGGAGTGAACAGCCTTTTCTTCCTGTCTCTGAATACACAGTTCAACCCTGCTGGAGAATGAAAATGAAGGGGGAGAATTCTTATTTGCCTTTAAATTTTGGCAGGTTAAATAAACAGCCATGCAAATGTAATTATGTAAATGAAGCTAAATTAAATTATTGACACTCTTGTCAAACAAGAACATGAAAATGAGATGCCAATTGGCTATTTGAATTCCGGGGCTCAAACAGGTGTCTGGAATCCTTGAAAATGCTTGAATTTTGATTTGGAGCTTTTTGTGTTGAAACTGCTCCTGGATTTTGGCTTGAGCACTTGAAAGGGTCAAAAATTTTAACTGCATTGTTTTCATAAAGAATAGTTTTGAGATCAAAAGGTATTATTGACAAGGTTTACCTATAGATCTCAGTTAGATTCTATTTAAATTGTCCACTATTATGCTGACAACCAACCTGTGTTTTGAATTATATGAAAAAATATCACTTTTTAATACAAAACAATATGTATTTTCTGATCTGCATGTCTTCACATTAGTTTTATATTTATGATTCTGAAATGGAAATAAAAGAAACTAATTTATTTTCTAACTTTTCACCACCTTAGAATGAAATATGACCTGGCTCCATTTGAGACATCAGTAAGAGTAAGTGGCTACTGTAAGTGGGCTGCTGATCCACTCCAAACGTCGTCTCAGACCTGATTTATTGAGGTATTTTGCCTTGTTTCCACAAATGGTTTTGTATTTATTGGCCACAATTGAGATAAAGTTCCCTCATTTTAATCAGCTTCCAGGAGGACTAAGGACCCCCGGCACGTAATGACACCCACTTTCATGATTATCTACTCCCTTTATTCACAGGTAGGACAAGAGAATGGCTTGGATTAAATCATTAATCTCTTGCTGCAGGCGGTTTGTCCACGATAATAGGCTTACACAAATCAAGGTAAATGCAGACAGTTTTTCCTAATGTCAGCAAAGCTATTTGGGGACCAGTAGTCTCACCAAACTGTTTTTGTCAAAGGTTATACAAGCCTTTAAATTACCTTGTCAGCATTTATATCAGTTGTTGTTGGTGAAACGGTGCTCATTCCTCCTGCTCTAAACCCTGTCTGGCTGCTGCTTCTATTTGCTAAACTGCCATAAAGTCTCCAAAAGGAGAGTAAAGTGATGAAGACAGTGTGTCGCAGGAGCTGCAGGAGCATTTATCTGAATGAAATAGAAAGTCTCCTGACAGGTATATGCCATTGCCACTGTGTAGTAAACCACGCATCACAGTTTGCTGCATAATAAAGTCACCCCCTCTCGTCTAATAAATGACTCCCACCTGACATCAGTGGTGCAGGGTATCATGGTTTTAATTTTTATATGCTAATAATTAAAGCTGAACGTCTTGACATGACTTTGCTGTAATAGCTTTGCTCCTTTCTGCATGGATTGAGACGCTCTTAATAGTGCAGAGGATTGAAGCAGGCAGGTCGGGGAGCGCTGCGAGTCAGGATATTGGGAACAAATTGACAAGGCCGTCTATTCGGACTCACTCTTCGTTTAGACCCCGAATGATCCAGACCAGCTGGCTGGCAGCCAATTTATCTCGGAGAAGATGAGAGTGTGTGGAAGGTTCCTGTCGAAGCCGTTACACAGGACATCCTGAAATGTGATGAGGTCCACCAGGGAAAAAAGCTTCTCCCTTTCTCTTTCAAAGCGTATTACCTTCTGCCGGAAGGGCTGCCCGTCCATCCATCAGTGAGCAGCCCCTGTCTCCTAAAAAAGACATTTTAATTCAACCAATTTGAAATGAGATGTTTTCCTGGAAATTTGATGCCAGCTAGGGTAAAAGCTGAATGTTGCATCTTAATAATGTAAGGCAGAGCTTGGATCAAGCCCAAAGAAAATCAATCCCAGCCCAAACTGAACCTGAGCCTGAGCAGCAGTTTGAGGCCCCGTTTAAACCCGAACCTGAAATTAAATAGTTTATTCCAAGCTAAAGTAAACTATGTTGTGTGTCTAATAGCTCTGTCATACACAATCTAATCAAGACACACAAATACCAAATCTGAGATCAAACTAAAATGATGAAAACTACTGCAACAGCAGAAGTAGAGAGAGAGTCTCTCTCTTTCTCATGTTTACTTTACTTAGAATGACAGCAAACGGTATTTGACCTACTTTACTGCTGTTTTAAATATAATTCTACATCAAAATTCTAAATTGAGGCCTGAGCTTAGCCTGAATGCATCATCGTGGGTCAGACAGAGAATCAAAGCTGTCACGTAAGGTTTGCCTATGATGAACACATCATCAGTAATTGAAAACATCATTCATTTGTTTTTTTTCACACAATGCCGACAACAAAATCTTGGTTTTTATTAGGTTACCTGCACATGGTTAAGGTCAGAGCGACGTATTGGCGAGAGAGCAACCAACCCTTCACAGGAAACACCAACCTGAGAATCCAGATGAACAAATGGTGATGTATCCCCTGCGTTCGGGACAATTATATGCACAGACACGTTATGAATGACAAACACTGAGAGGCAAACGGCACAGCTCCAAAGTAGACTGCTTGCTGGAGAAAAGTTTGATACAGTAACAGTATTGTTCAGATTGATTCAGCCCACAGTGAATCATTCTTGCAGTGCTTACACTGCCATTATTGGCAGTGTGTGTTAGGGTAATTTACAGAAGCCATTTGTCTCCACAGTGAGGCTACAGAGGGAGAGCTAAGCTTGCTTGTGTGGGTGGAAAGATCACCACTTGCTAGATAGAGCTGCAGTCGGACTCGCACAGGGAGGTTTTACTATAGAAGCCAGAATGCAGCACTGCAGACTCACTGATGAACGATTTTTAAGAAAAATCTTGTGTTTGTTTGTTTCTACAGCACTAATAAATATCTACCGACTCGGGAGCTCTTCTGGTCCGTGTAGGTTTTCAGCCACATCTAAAATGTATGCATGATAGCGCTCCTCTCAAATGTTCACACATTAATGAAGTTAAATGAACTCAAACTGCTTCAGTACCCTTCCCAAATGGCACCGCATGCACACCTCCTCACTAAGTGAAACAAATGCAGCATGTTTGAGAATTTCCCCCAGCAGGTCAACAAATGTAGCACTCAAGAGAGGCAGTCGCATCAACAGAAGGATGTTTTTTTTTCCCAAATTAAGTGTTTACAGCATCAATAAGACAAAATATTTTGAAGAGGTCACTGCACAACCTTCATTTCCACAGCCATCTACCTAACGACACTTACTGGCTGAAACAGTTCAGTAAATTTATTAATTTGCCCTATAAGATTGTAAGATGTGAACTACTGGAACATGTGGCGTGATGGTGGAGGTCGAAGAAAAGACGGATTGTCACTGCAGTCATTTAAAAACCCTCCTGTGTGGACCTAACACACCCATACCAAAACTGAATCATATATTTTGATTGACTCTGGTATGGGCATCCTCTTTTTAACCAAACTATTAGACAAATTTATTCAGAGAGCTGAATGAGCTTTGTATCTCCTGTCGGATGACAGCAGGGTGAGCAGGTTGTGGACTCTGTGCAGACATCTCATCTCACCAGCTTCATGGATACTTGATTCATGGATACAGCTGATCCTCTGTAAATGTTACAAATACTTGGTACAACATTGTGCTTTCTATGTTTGTCTGAGAAATAAGGCTGTCTCTGGATGTTTATATTAGGATGGAGCTTTCTGGAGAAAAGCTCAGATTATTTTTCCACAAAATGTAATGCCAAATCACAACAAGAAGCAGGAGAGTAAACATTAAAGCAACCAGAAAACAGCACTCTGAATAATGCAGATGTTGCTCTGTGTCTGACAGATGTGTGAGGTGGCAACTGTTTGCTATGTGTTTTCCATATCAATTTTTGAGGTGATAGTGTCAGTTTAGAGCCTGTTTACTGCCCCCGTGTGGCCACAAAATCAATAAATACAGCTCTTAAGTGTTTATGACCGGTTGAGCCATTGTAGGTGAGGATGGTGGTGAAGGGCCGGGCTGTAAAAGACAAGAGATTTTTTTAAATTTTCCTACTCTGATGAAAAACATTGGGCTTAATACAAGGAAAACAAAAGAATGAGGGGGATTAATACATCATAAGTTAATTCTTTGACCTACTTACAAGATCACAAGCTAAATCTTAAAGGCTATGCACTGTCTTAAACTCCAATAACAAAGCGCTATTATACTTCTGTGATCATCCACACATTTTAATATCCCTCTTTTATGTTCCTACAGACAAGCTCAAAGCATCTTCTTTATCAAAATAATCTAAAATCTCTTGCCCGTCCCTTAGTTACTCCTACACCATTATATCACTTGTCCCCGGTGGCTTCCCGCTCATTGTCTGCTGGCCCTGTTGAGCACTGAGGCTCTTTATGCGGGAGTTGTTTGTTTTCTGAATGTTAACAATGACCTGCCAGTCATCGCTGCTGATCAGAGAGCTGAATGAGCTTTGCCTTCCTGTCTGTACCCTCAAGTCTGATTTTCGGCTCCCCAGGCAATTACAGTTCATTTGCCTGCATGCAAAGCAAACTGCACTGCCCTACTTCTCAGGCTCTACGGCTCCGCTGAAGGTTGAAGGCAAATACTTAAAAGGGGTCTGTTCCATCCCAATCTGTTCGCTTCTTTTCTATTCCATATGTTTGTAGCCTACTCCGGTCATATATTTTTTATGCTGAATCAAAGTCCCCCCAAAAAATATATTTCTTCAGCAAATGATCTCTCCCCGTCTGAAAAGAGGCACCCGAAAATATCAGGCTTTGTATCTTCGGAGACGGTGTTATGAGTTTGCGCTTCGGCACCACACGGTATTAAAATGCCACATTCAGAGATTAAGGAGTTGATATGCAGAGAGGAGAATTCAGAAGCACAGTGGGCTAGACACTTGTCATGGAGTGCTATAAAACACAAAGGATGAAGCCGTTTCTGTTTAATCACAAAAGGCTTGTGTGCTGTCTTTGTCTCAGTGGCTGCGGTTCGTTCCAGCACGTCTTTTTCAACTAGTTTTTCTTCGGTTTCTCCCCATTGTAAGTTTCTGTGTTGTGCTGTTGGTCCTCTTGATGCATGGGAAATCAATGCCTCTGTTCAGAATCTATCTAAGTTTATCTCCAGGCCATGATCCATATTAGCGACCCTCCCACCTTTATTGTAATGATCTGTCATTTTTAGAAACTGCAGCCATTTGTAAAACGCTAGATTGATCAATGTTGTTTACAAATTCAGCAGGTAGGCCGCAAAATTACACCTGATAAATCATGCAGCCCTCCTGCTCCCCAAGCTCCCCAGATAGATATCTACTCGCGATGGCATCTCCGTCAGATGAGAGGGGAAGGGAAACTGGCGGCCGGAGTCAGCTCTCAGTATTCTCAGAGATCTTCTAATTAATGTGGACAGCTTCCAACAATGTGAGAGGCCCACTCCGGTTCATCTCCCACCCCAGGAGAGTGAGCCTTGGCCAAACTGTCACTTTTCAACACAGCCCTGTGTGAAGACAGTCACACTCTCTAACCTCGCCCATGTCAGTCTGGCTCACTGCCGAATTTTCCTGAGCGTGAGTTCAGTGGCACGACTGTAAAAACCCCGGCTGGGCGAAAGCAGCCTCTTCAGTGACGGAGTTAATAATAGATGAGTGCCTTTTGTTTTTTTTCTAATGAACCTGGTCCTGAGGGGGGGAAAGCACTGGAAGTAGTTTTGAATATGGCATAACATAATATTACTGATTTTCTTTTTCTCACTCACACTTCTTGATCAACTCAGTCTTTTAATGGCAGCACTTCAGCTATTCGCCTTCACTTAGCACAAAACAAAAAGTGGCTGTGCATTTTCTTTTAATATTAATTTATGATAAATTCTGAATAATTCATAGCAAAGCCTAAAACATCACTTTAACTGCAGTGAAGTTATGTCTTTATCCTAACATGAAAAGATGAATGTTACTCATTAAAGATGAAAACAACCAGTGTGTCATATTAGCTACATTTCACCTACTGTATTTAAAGCTCAGCCTAAAGTGTGTGTGAAGGTTTGGTGGAGTTTCTGTTTTTCAGGAAGTACAACAAGCACTTCATAGTGTAACTGAGGACTTTTATATATTTTAGTATAAATGGTGGAGTCAGATGTGGCCAGAGATTGTTGCTGGAAGCTGCCTCTTGTGCAGCGTTCTGCTCTGTCATCATCACATCGCGGTCCAAAGACAGGTGGTTCTGACTTTTCTTTCAGCCAGCTGGACTCCCTCAACCTGACACTCAACCCCCACGTTTAAAGCACTTCTCTAAACACCAGGAGAAGTAGCTGAGGAAAAGGTGGATTGCCGTCCCAAAAATATACATGAGCATGAGTAGAAGCACAGCTTAAAAAAAGAACCATTAAAAGTACTTACTCCTAAAAAAAAAAAAAAACAGCTTTTAACCCATGTGCATTACTCGCCTACACATTGACTCAAATATCTGGGTTGAACATGAGTTCATAACCTCTTTTCCTTTGTCCCATACATCTCCAATTATGAGGAAAGAAGCCAAACAATGTGAGAATCACAGGAAGTCCTCCTCATTCATGCAGGGCTGTGATCTGCAGCACATCTCCTGGTGGGTTTCTAATTCTGAAGCCTGACTTTGTTGAGGTCAAAAGATGGGGATGTCAGTGTATATCTCAGATATGAATTGTCGAAGCCTGAAGGGAAAACTCTATAACTAGAATGACATAAAGTACCTCAGGTTCATGTTGCCTGGCAACAAAGAGTCTGTGAAAAGATTTGAATGCAGCTCAGACATGGCTAAATGAAAAGCTGCTTGAGGTAAATATCTGCCTTAGCTGCGTCTTCTCTGTGATGTTCTCTAATTATGAAACAGCCGTGCTGCTGAGTGTGGAATATGCTGGCTGCATCGAGCCAGAAAAAATTGGCTTATCTCTCCACCTCACCTCCGCCGCTCATGATGGAGCAACTTTGCTGTATCTCATAGACACTGGAGTTAAAGTAATTAGATGTTTGTTTAGGAAGCTTAATTAGTATTGTGTAATTACCTTCATTAGATGTAAAAACTCCACTTACACCAATAGATCTGGCACGCTTAGTTTGCACTTTACCTCGAATCAAATGAAACAAAGAAGTTTGTGATTGGGCAAGAGAGGTGTGACGTGCGAGGAGTCATTAGCTTGTTTGGAGTCACAGGAACAACGTCTCGATGGTGACAGAACAAACACTTTACTCAGATTACAGACACTCAGGCAGAGTTTGACAGACTGGCTGTGCAGGTGTTTCACTAGTGGCTGAATCAATACGCTAAGGACGCCTTACTCTAAATTAAGAAAACATACAAATAAACCATCACCAGTCAACAATAAAAAGAAAATCAATTCTTTGCTGACAAGCAACCAAAACAAAAAAAAAAACACAACAAAACAGGATAATTTGAGGTGATGAAATACAGAGAAAAACCATCTTCATGCACAGTCGTGCACAGATTCTGACCTGCCCCCACACTTTTATTCCCACATTGTCTGCCGCACTGACAAATCACCTATGGCTGCATGCAGAGTGAGTCCGCCCCCCTCCCCCGCCTCTCCCCACGGTGAGCCGCCCAGAGCTTTATTACACTGGAGGAGTCGGTCTCAGCGATCTACTCTGCTGAGCAGGACACCGCATGTTTTAAACTCCTGCCCCGTAGTCACACAAGCCACTGCAAGCGACGCGCAAAATTCTCCACTCACTGCTCATTGATGCAATTAGAAAGGAATTAATATGAAATATGCATGCTGCCCAGAGACACAACACAAAAAAAGCAGAGACAGTTTGGTCTCCACTTGAGTGCCAAAGCGGCTTGAATTCAGACATTGTAATGGAAAAGAGCTGGCACCCGGAGACTGCCCCTTTCTCCGATTATTCTTCAGTCTTCTGTGAAGAAAAAAAAAAAAAAAAAAGGCAGAGCATGTGTGAATAGATTCCCCCACTGCAAGAGTTTTATTTAACTCAACCATATTGGAAGCCATACAAAGAAAGTGTGCTGACGATTGCTATCTCCAGCCCTCTGAACTGGTGCCAGTGTTCTTCATTATTGTATGAGACAATTATCTGTCTTTTTTTTCCCTGCTCTTTGGGTCAATGCTGCTGCCAGTGCTTGGTCAGCAGAAGCATGGCCAGCCTGCACGTATGTCGGATAGCATCTCAAGGCTCCTGGTCTCCATCTGCCGCTCACTTTATTACATCCTACCTCCAGTTTGTACGTAGGATCTTATCTACATTTCTGTTAGCCTCAGACTGAAGCTTTGCAATGACTGCTAATTGGATGCACTGACCAGTCTGAGGCTGGTGTCTATTTCTGTGACCCAAGTCTGTCTGTTGTTTCTCATTAGCGTCTCACGGGATGAAATCCACAGTGGATATGTACAGAGAGGAAAGGTCAGGCAGAAAACGTGCACAATTATAGCTCTCTCTTGCTATTCTATATCTCTTTGCGCTTTTGCTTGCGGCTCTTAGGTTTCTTCTCTCCTGCAACTCAGCAAACTGCGCTAACTTCAATTAAATAATGGAGAATGTGTCCCGCTGCACAGCTGGTATGATATGTAATTTCACTCTGGCTGCTGTACCAACCAGCCTGGTATTGAACAAAATGAATTGCCTCGACGCAGCGCTTGAGTGCAGCCGTTTTTGATGTCACCTGTACACTTTTGTATAAAATCTCATGTGCTTTTGTTTGCCATGAAGAGAAAAACAGCGGATTGGATTCCTTCATGTGGCCCTGTGGACACAATTCAGCCTGTCTGTGCTTTGTAGGGAACAAAGCCTAAAAAAAAATATATAGAGGTCAGCCTGCAGTGTTTGTATCAAGGTAATGCACTATTGGTAATATGTTGTGATGAATGAACCTATTCTTTGGAAGTCTATTCATCTGATTCTCTTTTGGCTTTCCACAGGCAGACAGATGCAAGTAAATACTAAAATAAATTTAGACCGTTTCCAATTTTCAAAATCTGATGAGTGGAGCGAGGCAATAACACACTCTGATTAAGCTCCGTGTTCCTGTCCTCTGTTCCCGCCTCATTACACCAGTCAGCTCTATCATTTAGTCTTGTTTGGAGAGACGGATTTGTTTTATAGAAGTGGCTGGTAAATAAATGCTAAGCTTGGATGCTCACACAGCTACTTGTTTACCTCCACTCAAAGCGTCGGATTGGTGTTGTTTTCCGGCCCGCCACTAGATGGCACAGTATCTTCTCATTATGCAGCAGTAAGCAGAGGAGGGGGGGGGGCTGCCTTCAGCTCCCTGACAGGAGCCTATATCCTCATGAGACACTGCAATCCAATTTGAAACCTTTTGTGTACAGCTAACTTAGTTCCTCCAATCGTACTTGTGGATGAAGAATCATTCTGTCACCACGCGGTCTCTATCGCAACCAGATCCCACTATATATATATAAGAAAAAAAGATAAATCTTAGTGACCTTTATTGCAATGGACAACTGATGAGTTATTTTTTAGGTCAGTGGAGAGATTGAGAAGCTGTGCTTTTGTGCTGCTTTTGTCAGAGATTTAGTGTGTTTGTCACAGCTGTTTCTCTCTGAAGCCGGAGAGCAGCACGCTGCAGGAGTAATGCAGGTAAAGTTAGACGTTTCAAATAGAGAGCACCTTCCTCCACGCTCTTTTCTCTGGATGTGACTGGGTGCATTTCAACAAACATCTGGAATAATAATAATAAACTGCCACTTGATTGCTTTCAGACCTAACAAATATTTTTTTTTTTTCACTGTCAAAGTGTCTGTCAATCAGAGGAAGATGCAAATGATCCTGCTGTTAGAATTGGGAGGAAACAAAAGAACAGATAGCTTTTTATTTTGCCTTACAAACAACTATCCCTCTATTAACAATGCGGCATGGCATCCAGTCAAACTGCAATAATTCACTGTGTCCTGTGGCTATTTCTGCGCCAGATGTGTCTTGACACTTTCTCAAAGATCATGACCACTATAAAACAGGTGCTTCCTGGTCCAGATTGCAGTGGCTGAGTCTGTTTGATGGGCAGTTGGGTTTGTGGCTGAAGGGAACACAGCAAAAATGCAGGAAGAAAAAAGGCAGACTCATGACTATTCAATTATGCCCGACTGGTTAAATGTGCATAACTGGTGACATCTATCACCATTTTCCCTTTCTCCTCTGGTTTTAGCTCCTCATTTGCTCTCCAAAGGTGCCTGGCGATATCATGGGCTGTAATCCTCTGGTTAGTATGCAGCATTTTACAGGCTTGGCTCTGGAATCTGGGGAGACACACTTGAGTCTGCAGGTGTTTTCCTGCTCCAGCTCAGTAAGTCTCTGCTCTATCTCGTGTAATTAGGAGATAATGAAGCCCCCCCCGCCCCCCTCCTTCGACTCTGCCGAATCATCTGCCACTGTTGAACTGTCAAATCTAAACGGGCGACTCCGTTAGATCTTCCACGCCGCCTCACCCAGCTCTGACTTCAAACTCGTCAACATGTCTCCTTCTCAGAATTTGCTTAAAGAAGTGGATGCCTGATTTATTAGCTCTTGCTGTGCAAAATTCAACATTACTAAGAAATGTAGGCAAACAACCAGAATAAAGTAATGTCAATGTTGTGCAATATTTCACCTATTCATCAAATGGCTCTTATAATCCATCGAGCCAGTGAGATAGTGCTGGACCACGTTGGACACACTTTGTGCTCAACTTAACACTACTTAGCTTCCCCAGAAGCCATCAAATCTTTAACTAACATCATGACAAGCTATACAACATTATGGGTATGGCAGCGATGGGAAAATCTGCCTCGGTAATGCTGCACATTGCAAGAAGTGCAATGTGGGACTCATTTCTTTTTAAAAGAGCTCCATAAACAGAGCCTCCTCTGAAGGAAAATAAACATGCACCTGTCAAGGAGAGTAAGGGACTGTGCTTAAAGGCATTCTGTTTCTTTGACTCTGCATGAAACTCCCTTGTTACTTTGTTCAGCCTGGGGATGATTTAAGCTCACTGAGAAGATCTGATTTTTAACATGAGAATACTGTGAACCGTCCCTGTTTGTCTCTTCAGGGGACTCCTCCTAGACAGGGGAAAGTTTTGGCTGAGTTGTGAATGTGAATGTGGATACAGATTGAATCCATAATGCGGAGTGTTTGAACTGTGCTTTTTAGGTATTTCTTTTGCCAAGTTGTCAAAGGCAGGTAGTTGACAGACTTAACACGCGCTCGCACAGTCACATGGCACGGGGCGCTGAGCCACATGGATGCCTGTGAGCCAACGTGAAGCTGATGAGCCTGAGTGAATGCCAGCACTTCATATCTGTCACTGAACTGAGGACTGACTCTTAGAGATAATGCAGCTTGGATACAGAATCATAATTGTTATCATATTGATAACACAGACTGTACATAGAGGCTGTCATGATTCCCAGAGGGCTTAAAATCAGTGATTGTCAGAAAAACAGCTTAATTAGAGTTTAACGTTTTGAACAGTAAGTACAATATACATATAGATACAGTGTAGTGGGGCCCTGACTTTGCAGATTTCTCTGAAAAACACAGTTTAGCTCCTCTCGAAGACAGAGATCAGATTGCATGCTGTTTAGTTTTTGTTTTTTTTGACAGACCTGAAGCAGTTTTTGCTTTCCATCCTTTTTTTTCCATCCTCCTCATGCAGAGACAAACACACCGAGTTTTAAAAGGGAAAGCTGTAAATTGCGATCCTCATGTCAAAGGATGGTTTGTGTGACCAGGGGGGTAAAGCTGCACATCGATTTCATGACCACTAATATTGTATTAACAGAACCTGGAGCTGCCACAGTTTTGCTTTGAGTACAAAGCTGCATTTGGACTTACCTGCAAATCTTAAAGCGAGATTACAAAATGTTTTTCATAGCCTCTTTCCTTTTTGCTCAGTTTCTTTACAGGTCAAAGTGCAGCAACAGTTCCTACCAACCCACTGAAAATCTTTGAAGAGTCTTTGCGTCAATTATTCTAGATATCTTAAAAGTGTCTGTGAATGGGGAAATAATATTCTGAACTGCATATTTGTCCTGTGGCTGCAGTCTAATACAGTCCATCTCATTTATACAGAAATGTGAGAGCTTTTTCATTTTTTGAGAAGGAGAGGAATCACAGATAGTACATTCTTTTGGATTTGTCATGAGATGATGAACATGAATCCCTGCAAACCAGATGAGAAAGCAGGAAATGTGTTGTAATTTTACACGATCATAAGGTTAATTTTCTTCATTATCCCAGGTTCTATTTTAAGTCCTCATCATTGTTATTCCTCAGAAAGCATGTGCTTGTGAAAGTCAGTGTTTTCTGACACACTGACGGTTTTTTCTGTGACACACTGATTAAATACATAAATATATAAAACTGAAGAA
>JAQNCA010000005.1:16606688-16619385 GCA_029783725.1 Acanthurus tractus
TCATTAAGCCTCTTTGGCTTCCTGCTATAGGTCTTTTTCACAGCAGAAATTCTGACCTGTTAAAGCACAAGTGTTATTCTCAACATAAACATCTGCATAGCTCTGTCATCCACATGTACACATGTATTTTTTTAAGCATAGCCATTCATTTTTGCCTTTGTTCCCCTCCACACAAAGGCAGTTTAGGCCACTGAAAATGGATCTTTTGGAAAACTCTAGTTACAGTGAAGATGTTCAAAAACTCATCTGTTGACACAAAAACAGGGAAACTGAGTATTAGGGCTGTTATAAACCAACCTGTCATAACATTTGCCATGCTTCTGATTTGCCAGTAAGGTTTTATCGTGAGAGTCACAATACCACTTGGCATCTTCATGATGGCCCTTCAAAAGTGCTTTTGCATTTTCTTTGGACACACATTAACATTCAACTATGCTGTGGGGACAGGAATTTTTTTAAAACAAGAAATAGGGAATAAACCTGTTTTAAAAATGACCTGTGTTTGGTGGCTCCAGGGTTCTCCTTACTGTGTATGCTGGCTCACTGTTACACTTCCTAAAAGCTGATAATCGTTGCCAGTTCAGTGCAATCAAATCCAATGCAATTTGTGTCATTAGATTTCAGCCATCATTAACTTTATTATTCACACCTGTGCTTTTCCAGCTATGACATGTCACATTATCTTTTAGTCCTCTGTGAACCATGAGTGGTTAATACCTACAAATATGATCAAATGAGGTGGCAGCCCTGAAAACAGTAGTTACACAGACTGAACCATTGCCTTTTTAGCTAACTACCTCTGTGCTGTTTTTCTATGGATCATTAGCTTTTAAAACACCTGAAAAACAGTTGTACTGGGGTGAGTAATATTCTTGGCAAAACACATTCTGAATAGGCTAAGTATCATAAAGTGTAATTCTGTCCTATGAGAGCTAAAACATTAACTTATCATTACAGTTTGTTATTAACATGCTCATAACTGTGTAGCTCGGGATTACTCTATGTTAAAACATTAACACTTTAATAGTAAACTACTAAAATTTTAACTATGATTAATAATTAACTCTATTAGCTATTAATGCTGCAAGCTAGTAAACCAGCCAGATGCTTAGCTAAGTGACTGTTAGCAAGGACTTCTTTTACAAAATCAGCTGACTGTGAATTAGCAAGTTGTACGGTCTGCAGTATAACTTTTACTCCATCTTCAGAAAGATGTCTTGTTGTCAGTTGCAACACCAAATGCACTGACTTAAACAAAAGATGTGTGAAGCACAATAAAACTGGCTTAAAATAAATACCTATAAACAAAAGCTAAAACCCACCAAACAAGCTTGAAAATGTCATTAAATGCCAATACCACTTTAGTAACCCTTCGTAATGGTTAAACTTATGGTTGATTTTTACAGGTGTTTTCAGTTATTTAACGCACACAGGGCTTGTCTCATCAGGTCTTTGTGGGTTTTAAGGGCTGTGTTTAATTAACATGTTTCTAACCTTTTAGCTCCTGTATGTATTTTAGTGTAAAGAAGATCATTTTATCATTCGTGTTAGTCCATGAAGCAACATTATTCTGTCTGGTTTAAACCTGACAAAAGGTCTAATTAGCCAGAGTAAGAAAAAACACCTGTGTGGGTGTGTTGGGCCTTTAAAGCATCATCGGTGTTACCACCCACTCAGACTGTGTAAAGGAATTAATGTTACTTGGTAGAGCACAAGAAATTTGTCTGCAACAGTCTTTATAGCAGGAGACAGAAAAAGGAGTTTTTACAGATGGTAAGACATTTTTAAAATTGTGTGTTTTTGATTTGCAGCTTTGTTCTGTTTGAGAATATGCTTCAGCTGAAAAAAAACATATCAATAAATGAAGCCCTAACATTATCAAAATTGCGATCTAAGAAGATACAAAAGACTTTTTTTGACCTATGCTCAAGCATATAATTTCCCCTTGTCAGTATTTAGTACACTGGGAAATATTAAATACGCAGTTGAATGACAATTTTGACCGCGCTTACATTTTGCTTTAGCCACAGCAGGTGGCCCTACCTGAAGAGTATGTATAGACATTATTTTTCAGATAAAGTAATACATTCTACAAAAATGTCCACCACTGGCGTAGAAATTATAAGACTCATTCTGAATATGTGCATTATAATTAAGAAAATGACAGAGCAAAAGCTTGTATATTGAGAAAAGAGCCTGTCACAGAGGAAAGAAACTTTGTGTAAATACTCCAATTGCTGTAGATTTTGTGCTACATTTGAAGAATTTTAAGTAGAGTTTGCATTATCGCTGAAGACCTATCCACACTAGCATTACTTCATATTTACGTAGTCATACAAGAATCAATCATCTTCACCATGACCCTCTAGTTCAAGGACAAAAGTGCATTATTCACTGTAGAGCAGCCTATCTACTCTCAGTTGGTCCCCATCAGCAGTGAGCTATTTGTTGTGGAAAAACGTTGGTGGTCTCGCTCAGTCATAGCCATATCACACCACAATGACAGCCTTCACTAACCAGCTGCATCCCATGTTGATGCCATGTCAACATTTCCTATTCCACGAAAGTTCACCGGAAATGCAGAGATGGATTATGTAAACAAACATTTTAACAAAAGCAGTATGAATATTTACATATATCTATACTCTGTTTTTGATTTGAAAATTAATTCTCGATAATCCTGCCCAGGTTTGGTGATGATCTCCATGACAACTCATCAGAGACAACCGACAGATATAGGCACCAATGATGGAAACATTGCCAGAGCTCTGTCACAACCCACCAGGTAAGTGACTTTTAATTTTTAAATTTTTTTTACCAAGACTGCTTTATTAAATTCATTCATATAATTCTGAAAAAACAGACATCACTTGTGTTTCCAAGTACTATGCACTTATGGAAAAATAAATTATGTAAATCTGGCCACATCCAACCATAAACTTCCTTCACTAAACCAAATTGTTATCTTTACATGTATTGGTGGAGGGCTGACCAAGTGCCATCCATGAATGGGGACTGATGGGCTTAATGGGAACTGATAAATGATGGAGTAGCATTTATAGACATCATTGCATCTGAAATGGTTCATAATTATATGTGAGCCTTCATTTTCATAGTGTACTTTTTAGGTTTTTTATAACGTTAAATTTCCATTTTACTTTACGTTCCTATAATGGCAATTTAAAAAGAATATAATCTATGCTATTACCTGAAAGTAAAGCGCACTCTAATTTACAGTCAGGTTTTAAAAACATCCATTGCTTTCATTTAAAAGGATGAGACCTACCCACTAATTTACATGCCACTTTGCACTTAGACATTAGATATGTGTAAATGCTGAAAATAGCAGGGCCTTCTTTGCACCAAGTGTTTTCTCTTACACATTTATCCTTGTACTCTTAAGCAACGATTGTGTTGTGTTTACACGCTGCCCTGTTTGAGCTTAATTACTCCAGTAAATGTATGAGGGTAGGTGGTAGGTGATAAGCTATCTCCCTCACCGTGGCTTGGTTGTAATTAAGGAGATATACCATTGCATGGCGACGCTGATAGAAACGAGTTCCAATGGTCCTTAAAATGATAAGTGAATTTAACCATAACCATGTTTAGATATGGCTTCAGGAGCTTGCCTCTGGCTGACACTGACATGTGAGGTTAAATGCTTCAAAGCCAAACAGACAGGCGACCTGATGGAAAGCCTGATTGGTGCTTGGACAGAACAGCTTTAAATAAAACGCATAATCAGATAGCAAAACTGCAGGCAACCAGCCATAGTACTCCATGTGATTCCATGGATGGAATGGAGCATCCAGACGCTGAGATGCAGAGAGTCAGCTATCAGCTCCAGCAGCGCCGGCTGATTTGAATTTACTGTCAGGATTAATGCCATCCCTAGATTTCGATTTGGTCTGTGGCTTTTCAGTTTGTGACTGATTATTCAGAGAGTGTTTTCCAATCTCTGAAGCTGGGGAGAATACTCTGGGAGTTCTCTCCATGTGCTCTTTGTGAGGGGAAAACCTCAAGAAAGGCTTGTCTTGCACTTGCACTATAGAGTATAACTTCCTCGCATGTGAATGTCAAAATGAAATTCTTTCAGATAAAAAAGAGAGAGAAGAGAGGACAAACACTGGAAGCCAGCTCAGATTTTTTTTACTCACGTCTAAAGGATGAAAGCTTTGTCTAGATGCTCTTCACACTGCATAAATTAGCAAACTTGTTCCTTTAGGAAATAATGAAACTTTTCAGCCATCTATACCTGAGATAATCAGAGGTAAAGGCTCAGCTTCTGTCAGATTAATTAGCCTTATTCCATCTATAATCATTCTGTCAAATGCTGTGACAGAGTGCATAGTGCACCCATTACTGAGTGATGGGTCAGCTGTTTTGTGGTTCTCGTCAAAAAGAACGTTTCTTGTTTCTGAAAAGCAAGTAAGGAAAGTTGACAGATACAAAAGAAAGAGAAAAGTTCCAATTATCTTAGGTTATATTCCCTTTGGTATGGGGTGGCAGAGGGATGTCAGGACAGAATGGCAGGAACTCAAGGAGGTTATCACTTGCTCAGCCAATTACTCCTCAATGGGTCAAGGGGAAAAGTACGGATCAAGCAAAAAGAATCCATAAAAAAGACAATTATGGTGGACATGAAACTGCCAACAGACAAGTTTGTGTACCACCAGTGAGATATTTCAACAACACAATCGATTCAGAAGGACAATTCTGGTGCTTCAACAGTTCTGCTCATTGATAAACATCTTACAAGGCTGACTGATGACTTACCCTACTACTAAAATCCTAACTCTCGCTGCTGCTTCTCCTCATAATGCTTTTTAGCCTCAACTTCACCTGAGCATTCTCACAACAGTAAACTAGTTCATATATCTGTTTTGCATTCTGTGTGCAAGAAAGTGGCGAATGACATTCGGTTGTGGTTGACGGTGAGTCCCAAACTTTTTCTTGGCAGTAATGAAACCCATATTGACTTTTGTGATGCATAATGTGGGCCATCATCATCATCTTTAAGTATGTTCAAACCTTGAGGAGAGTGTTTGCACCATACGGTGGTCTGATATTGCTTTACTGTTGTATGTCAGTATAGGCAATGTAATTGCTTTGTCTGCCCAGTAAAGGCTGCCCACAGCAGCTCTCTCACTACGTTTAACAGCTGGCAGCAGACATTGTGGGTTGCAGGCATCCTTTGACTCTCTAGAAAATGAAACTCATGCAGATATGCAGAAAATACAGAGAGGAACAAAACATCAGACAATATTACTTTCTTCATTGGAGTGGAGTGCTTCTTAGACCGAGTGTGACATGATAGAACTTGCAGCAGCTTTTGTGAATAACTTCTGCTATTTTTCCTCTGCGCCTGTTAAGACAAAGACAGCAATAGTTTTTTGTTTATTTGTTTGTCTGTTTGAGGTTTTCCACTGAAAACAGCTTCTTTCAATGGCTGATGAGAGTCCAGATATTGCACCAAAAAAGCGTTACTTTGAAATAAACCAAAACATTGAGCTGACAGATGCTAAAACACGCGTAGATCCATCGAGCTGAGGAAAGGCACGATACTAACTGTCAGAAAACATTATAAGTCTTGCAGTTACATTATACTCAGTATTTTTTTGTCTATAGTAAATTAAAACATTTTGCTTTTGGGAAACTTTAAGGTCACAATGTCTCATAGTAACTTTGAAATTAGTTTGAGAGTTAAAATAGTTTCCAGAAAGTACATTTTACAATATTAAAAATTAAAATGTGTATAAACACTATTATTTACTTTCAAGTGTATTAAGGGAGTTAAATATATAAGATATATGCCAATTAATTCACCTGTACGATACAAGAAATGTTTTCTCTCCATTTTGCATATTAATTACCGACCATCACATACCTGAAGCTAAAATCTGTTTTTATGAAAGTGCCTTAGAACATTTTTCCACAGATCTTTGAGTAGGTGATAACATTAACTGTATCATTATTAACTCAATGGCAGTACTTGAGAGTTAATTTGTGCACTCCTGTCCAGTTTTCCATTAATTTTTACCTCCTACACAATAAAAATACTGAGACGGTGAAACAAGCCTGCGAATAAACCTCAACAAGTTTATTTACTAAATCTTATCAACATAAGTGACTTCATCTCAAAATCATGTTAAATAATCAGATCCAAACCTGATTAAAAAAACCCTCTTAAAATACCAAAATTGGAATCTCTTACACATCTATACCACTCAAGCGTCTGCACAAGGCAATTAAAAGCACTGAGTGCCCTCACTGTGTTACCAAGAGTGGTTCCGTCTATGGTAGCTGAGAAATTACATTTATTACAGGGTTGACAAGTAAAGAGCATTAAATGCCAACAATTGTTTTCAGTTTCTAGAAGCTGCTGCAAAAGGCAGGAAATATCCTTTGAAAGAAAACACAATCGAAAGCTGCAGAAATGTACAATTTTAAGATGGAAACACTTCCTACAACAATTGTGAAAAATGAGAATGCAGGGACAGGAAAGGACCAGAGAGAATGAAAAGAATTAAAAAAAAAAAGTGAAAGTGCTGGAGGAGATAACAGGAAAGGGAGAGAGAAGACAAAAGCCACGACAAAGACAATCTTTGGGGGCTGAACAGTAAAAGAATATCTCTACGTGTGTATAGATGTGTGTGTGTGCGCGTGTGCGTGTGAAATTGTCTTTGCATGAACAGTGGAATAGAAGGAGGGGGTGTGTTCACTTGGAGACAGCGGGCATGGCTTATTAGGAAATCAGCCCTCTTAGCCAATGGTTTTTAAGAGTGAGGCAGATGTCATTTGACTGAGAAGTACCACCTCCCACTGCCAGCACATCCCCTTCAGTGTAACACAGCGCTGTGTGAGAGCACCACTGTCACTGCTCTCTCTCCCTCGCCTTCTCTATGATTTCTCCCCTTCTCTTTATCACTGCTAGTGCTCCTTCTCCTCTCCCCTCCTCTCTCTCGCTGCTCTCCTCCTCTCTCGTCCTTCTCTTTCTCTGTGACTCTGTCCCACAGGCGGAGATAGGATCTGTTACAAAGAGCGGCAGCCTCACCAAGAACCAGGTAAGATCTTTTTTTTGTGATTTATTCACTTTGCATTGACGAGCTATAACACTGAAGACAGACAGCCTCATTTCTCGCTCTCTCCAGTGTGCACAAATTGATTTCTTTTACATTCCCAGTTTCTCCTTGCTCTGTTTTGCCGTGATGAATTTGAAGTGGAGGTCTGATAATGTTAACAGAGACAGTTGAGGCTAAGTTGTTTCACAGCTTATGAAGGAACTCAGAGGTGGTTTTATTGGCGCTTTTATTGCAGGTCAGTTGTGACAATGACAACTTCTGGAATCTGGCTTTAATTATTAGAGAGCACCTGAGATGTGCATGTCAGACTGTAAAATCACAGACAGAAAAACAGAAAAAGGAGAAAGGGAAAGATGCCGACGAACTGAAAAGTACACATTGGCAAGACCAGAAAACAGATGGGCTTTCTCAAATAAAAGCCAGAGGTAGGAAGTGAGTGAAGAGTTGTGGAAGCATTGGCTCAGGTGTTCATTCACAGATCAGCAGGTGACAAGTGGACTCTCTATTGATCTGAAGCCGGCATCCTCCTTGAACTAAGCCGAACTAAATCCGCTAAGCCAATTTGAGATTGTCCCTTTGGTACAATTTATGGAGTTTTTGGATGTGACATCTGCTGAGGAGTCCGTTTGTCTGTGCGGTGCAGGAATAAGGGGTGCAGGATGGTTCCTGTCATTCACAGACCCTCCTTGTGTATGAAACATGTTTGTGTGTGTTTTGAATTAATTTTATGCCACTGACTAATTGGCACAAAGTATAAATCTGTGCGCATGCAATATTAACTCTTAATATGGTTGAAAGTGCAAGAGAGAGAGAAATCTGATTCAGCCCACTGCTGTGTAACACAGGGAAAGGTTGGGTCATAGCAGAGGTTATATCATAATTACTTTACATTGATTTATATTTATATAAAGATATATGTATGATATTTGTGAAAACAGTTTCCTTTATGTGACTGTACATAAGTATCTCAGACTGTCTCTCTTTTTTCTGTCATTTAAGAGATGAACATATATGTGTGTTTTTTTAGTTTGCACATAAGCAACGTCCTGCCTTTGAAGTTAAATATACAATACTACAATGAAACGTCACATATAAAATTCAGCAGAGAGGCACATTAGTGTCACTTGAATCATGTCTTATGTAGAGCCTGGCTGCTGTTTGGACTGCCTGAGAATTACTTCCCCTTGCAAGAAGACTTTTACTATAATGATTGATGGAGACATTATTGGTAAGTTGAAAGGTGGTCTTGGCTGATAAGTAATCTCTGAAGTTCATCTTAAGCTAATATTTTCTCACACAGCGATGCCCCTGCTGCCTGTGTTTGTGGAATGAGAATATTAATCACACTGATGAATTTAAATGAAATCTGAAAATAGCTCAGAGCAAAGTTGTGTTAGGTCTCATAAGTAATACAGCGGTGTGCTTATATTTCATTCATGACATAGTTTGCAGCGCTCTCTTGGACTGTGGAGAGAAATGAGAGAAATAGCTTTGTGATGTGAAAAGACACTGGTAGTTGAGGTGAGAAAGCATTCAGACATGGTGCAGTGGAAACATTAATAGCGAGAGCTTTAAACCTTAGGACCCGCACTGACACTTGTTCATTTTAACTGTACTGGCCACAATTTTACAACCACAGAGTCACAGTAAAGCAGTTTTGGAGCATTAATGTGATTTTAGTGGGCGCTGCAACCCACACTGCACACAATGCTGAGGAGGACTCCGGGGTTTGAGCTTTCTCACGACAAACAAGTTGAGCAATGTAAATGACACATTCTTTTCATTTCGGATGCAGAGCCATCAGTTCAGAGATGAAATACCACCACAGTGTTGTGCGGAATACAAAAATGGTCATCTGGTTTTAACATATCCTGCTATAAAACAATGTGTCGGTGTTATCTGGAGCAAAAAGAAGCTGCCTCAGCTCCCGGTCTGACACAGCCTCTGTCATTAACTGAGCACTCAGCCAGAGACCCAGAAAAATATCCGCGTTTTGAGGGAAATTAGAGTCAGAGGAATGGGGGGAGCCGGTGCCTTTTCAGTCCGCAGAGGGTTCGCTGCTGACAGCTACACTCTGTCTTTTTTTTTTTTTCCTGGTTGGTTGTGAGCTGCCCCAGGTGTGACAGGTTGCCGGAGTAATGGGGGACGTTTGACAGATGCATATTTCCAGCCTTGAATGCTTCATATAAAGAAGATAGACGGCATGGAATCAGGCCGAGCAGGGGACAAACTGTTGGGCTGTGAATCACCCCAACGAATGTGCCGCCTCTTTGCTCGATTGATCTGTCATGTGACTCAAACACCCCTTCCAAGTTACTAATTGCATCCCACCCTGATTATTGATTGAAATATGAGGGTGGTATACTAGACTCCTTGAGGCAGGCTGTGTGTTACACCCTCTGAGGTTGGTGGTCAAGCTACAGGCGGCATAACCAAACAACTCTGAGCAATCGATGAAAGCAAAGCGTGACTTCTGCGTGGATAGTGTGTTCTACATGGATAGTGTGTGTATGCGTGAGTGAGAGTGCGTGTATGTGTGTGTAATACTTTCCTCCCTACAGCATCATGGGGGATTTGTACTAATGTTTGAGACTTTATGTGATAATTAATCTTTTATAAGCCTATCAGGGCACATAACCAGGAGCCAAGGCCAAGAGATTACATTACAGTTTGTACAGTAGAGCAGAGTGTGTCTTGGCAAACAGACTTCATCTGGCAGCCAATCTGTTCAGAGAGGAGCCAAAGGAGGGATGAACTCTCTCGGTTACTCTATATTTGTTCCTTGTGGGCCCCTATTTGATATGACATACCTGTACAATTTCATTTTATAGATCAATCTGGCGAGAGCACCCACATCCGCTGGCTCATTTAATTAAATAAGCATTTAAGTGTTTTAACGATGCCGCCACCCTTCAATCAAAAAACAAACAGGAAGAAGAGTCGACAGCCACACAAGCTGCTCTGTGAAGTCGCACTCATAGAACAGCTGTGCTTTGAGATACATGCTACATCAAGATGCTAACATGCTCACAACAAGCATGCTAGCATGTTTGTGATGAACAGGTATAAGTTGTCACATGTCACTATTGTAGTTTGTGTTATTAACTCACTGAAATTTATTGTTTAGCCCTAAATATAAAGGACAGCTAAGACTTGTGGCAATGTGCTTAGTTTTCAGGCATTTGGCCATAATTCAAGCTGTTTGACATATTAAACTCTATGTGGGAATCAATGGATGTTACAAACTTAGTCTGGACCAAAGATGTAGATGAGTCACTGAGTCAAAAAATTATTACCAAAAAAATATAAACAACATTCATTGTTTGGAATGTGGTGGATGAAAAACTACACTTTCTATTTATGTACATATGAGACCCACACAAATAGAATACTGATCCAACAATATCCTGCATAAACAAAAAATACCAAAAATAAAATCAGCCAAATCAAACCCACTGAAATGTTAATTATGAATAATAACATTCAGTTAAAATTAGAATCACACAAAAAAGTTGAGACTGTTCCAGTCCCACATTGCACTCAGTGACAGCTGCTCAGTGCCATTTTACATTGTGACTTTATGAATAAATATCAGTCTTATTATTCTGAGTCTAATACATACAGTATAATTACCATGGTCGAAAGCACTTTCAGTGATTACAGATGATGTTAAGTCAGTGCAGAAAAGTGTAGGTTCTGCATTGACTAGCCCAATGTAATTTATATAAATAAGTGTGTGTGTGTGTGTGCGTGTGTGTCTGTGTGTACTTTCTGTGTTGCAAATTGAACATTACATGTCTGTTTTCTTTATTACAGAGCTTTACTTGTTACAAAGAGATGAATGGGGAACAGATAGTTTAGTCTATACATATTGAGCACAAAGGGCTTTGTGATATGATGCACAGGAAGGGCAGAGCAAGTAGGAAGCTATTTGTCAGTAACATCCTTGTGCAAACAGGATTAGATGCATCTGAAAAGCACTCGAAAGAGTCGTTTGCAGTTAATATGCATATCACTGCAATGATACTTAACAACAAATACAGCGCTCACTCACAGGCTTTGGGCACATAAATTACAATCATATTCCACATTTGGGAAATTTGTCTCTATGCCAGACTGTTCAACACTGTAAAATAAGCCTAATATCAGTTATTAGATCGAGAGTGCACAACATTTCTCTATCAATGAATATATGAATTAGCCTTTATTCAAGAGTTCCTAGGAAATCACTAGCTTACAATCTCAAGCCATTATAAATTATGATGTAACATCACAGTTTTGATAAGACTAATCCACCAGAGTTGATAAAGACTGTACTGGGATATAAAAATAAGCACAATTACATACATCAGTCATTTGATGATGATAGTGTTCTGCTCTAATGTGATGAATAGGACCAACATCATCACTTGCATTAAACTAAAATTTTTATTAATTTACTTTTTTTGGTCTTTTTTCAAATATATTTGTAAAGGCTTGATCAGATTTTAATATACTTTAAATAATTTGATGTCATTATCAGTAATTAATTATAGATGATAATATTTTAGCATTAGAAAGCCCAACATGCACGATGAAAGCAATTATTTTCCAAACGTTCATTGTTTCTACTTTGAATGTATTAGCTAATGCACTGAGTCATAGTAATAAGCGATGAAAAATCTGACAAAGCCATTTTTTTATTCCTTTTTAATGCTAATATTCTCCACTAGATCAATGCTGGATCAGATGGAGCTCAGTTTACTGATTCAAACATCTTCTCCGGTGAAATTAGAAACTTGAGGTTGGCCCATACCAATTGATTTAAAGTGATTTCGGTTCTGTCTGTGCTGCAGTCATCAGAGACACCAAATTTGTCTGTTAGAAATATGCCCACATTGATGTGGTGTGAGGTGAGATGTTATTTTATGACCCAATGCAAATAAAGTCTGACATCTTTTGAGTGTATTTTGTTGACATATCCCCCAAATAACACATTTTCACAGTGAATCCAGTGTCAGGTATTAAAAGGTAATTACAATATGTTTCTGTCCTTTGATAGTTTATTGTAATACTTTGTTAAGAGGAGTTTCAGCGCGGATGTTGAGAAAAACCTCTTCATCTGAAAGATGTTGCTGAACAGTGATTTTTTTTCCCCCCAGCTTTTTTACTCAACACAGCTTTATTTGAATCTCTTGCTGAGGCATGCAGTCGTATCATTAAACTGCTGGCTGCCACTTATTTATTTTTCGAAACTGTGTGGTTCAGTCGTGGGAAAACTCACTCACATTCATCCTCTCCTTTACCACTGTGATCGTTCAGGATACAGTTTAGTGCCACATCTGACCGCGGCCAGTGGAGCAATACCTCACCTAAAATTGCCAAAATACTATATAAAGCAGTGACAAAATGTGCTCCTTCTGTCTCAATCTCCTTTGAGAATGTGGTTTCCCTGTGTTAGAGACCCTCCTCGGGGGGTCTTTCGTAGAAATTACTCTTACTAGCTCGTGATTTAAGTTCAAAGCCTAAAACCTAAATTTCCGGGTAGTGCATTGAAAAAATTGATCTTATTTCTGCAACAAGACCCACTGGAGGCCTGATGGTTGGCAGGTTTTAGCTCCACAAAGAGAACTTGC
>JAQNCA010000005.1:16619560-16642344 GCA_029783725.1 Acanthurus tractus
TTACCACTGCGGAGGGTTCGCCGGGTGCGCTTCGCCTGCGCCGCCTTGAGTTGCGCCGCGAAATTAGAGCCCAATATGTGTATAATTTGAATAATAATTCAAGTTTTTAATACGCACATCATTCACCCTAAGTAGAACGCATTCAAATATAGAATGTTTGAGAGGGTAAAGAAGGCTGTTGAATTTATGGTGTTCTCTTGTAAACAACAGCTTTTTTAAATTGCCATAGCCATTTTCCCTTGGGCTATTGAAATATTTGTTAGACGTGAAGTTTTACCAAAACCTGTGGCATGGTTTCATGGATTACCATTTATTTCTGGGTGGTTTTGTCAGGACGGTGTAAAACCCAAAATGGCAGTGATCCAGCAGAAGAAATCATGTCAACCTCATGGTTTGCCATGCCAAGGTGTGAATGAGGACGCATGCACAAAAGGTGCAGTACCAGCAGGGGGCAATAATGATGTGAGCAATACATGAGCATTGTATTAGGAGCTAAAAAAGTCCGCTCAGGGATGGAAGATGGAGTAAAATGATTGGTCATACAAGGGCCTTAAAGCCAAAAGACTGAAAGCCATGAAAATGTTCCCATACTCTTAAAACCAGGACTCCAGAAAGTTAGACTAAGTGAATGCAACACATCATAGACAGGCCCATTAATTAAGACAGGATCAAGTGATTTACTGCAGATTCCACCACATTTTGAACCCCCCTTGAACAAAGTCATGAGAGCTTTGAGGATTTGTTCTGTAGTTGTTTCTAAAATGCTACATACGGCACTTTTAACTTTAGCTTTACCTGGTGTTTTTGTTGTTGAAATTGCAAAAATATTATTGTCCATTTGACCGCAGAATGCAAAGGCATCCTTTCCCACCTAGGTGGTATAGAAACATTTGACTTGGTGTGCACGCAGGTGTTTGTGTGTGGGTGTGTGTGCTCATCAAGTGATTAACCCTGAAAGGAGCATCCAGGGATTCCTTGATCTCATTACCTCCGCTGACACAGGGCACCAAAGCATCTGATCGACACACGATGAAGGTCAAACCAGTCAAGGCAGACCTTAGTGATACTCACTTAAGTGAAGCACGCCTTTTTTAATGTTGCGTTTGTTTTATTCATACCTTTGAATTAATGTCATGCAATCCTGCTTCAGTTTTACTGAACAGAAGTTAAACTGGATAAAGGACCTTGCAGATGTACTCTATTTGAGCTCAAATGTAGCACACAACTGCTACCTTTTTTCACCTAAAACATTGGAATCCACTTAAAAATAAAGAAAGGAAGGAAGGAAGGAACCTTGACATTGTTAGTGGCAATGATTTCATGCTCCCATCCCTCTTCACATCAGTCTGATAGAGGGCAGGATCTGGAAGCTATTATTTGGCCAGAAAATCGTTATGCTCAGCTGGACTTTGGCTACTCAGAACGCAACCACTGTTTTCCGAGTTTACTGAATTTTCTGACCCCCCAACAGTTTTCAATTACATTCGGCCCAACCCCCACCCCACTCGGAATACAAATGTAGTCGCTGGGGCGTGCCTTATCTCGAGGGTCTTTGTTGAGTAACTGGCTTATTTGTCTGAAGCTCTTTCCAACTGGCCGCACAGGTTATTCTTTAGGTTTTATGCAGGTGTCAGGCAGCTGGAGAAAGCTGTCACAAAACCCAATCAGCCTCCTGTCGACCTGCTGGCCTTTAGCTTGGATCTCCATCACCCCTATTAAGTTTGGATCACTGCCTATATTCACTAAATCTTCCTTTCACATAATCTAATTAGTGAAGCAATACGCTTTCCTGTTAATGGTCAAATGAGCCGTTTTTTACCCCCCCGTCACCAGATCCTCTGTCTTAATTGACATTATCTTTTTTTTTTTGCTATACTCCTGCTGTCTTTTAGGTGTCATTGGTAATTACATCTAATGAGAAAGGAAAAGAGTTGCTCACCTGAAGAGAATACATGACCTTTGGTGAAAACATGCTGTTCCTGCTATCGCTCTAATGGAAATGTGCAGCTGCAGTCACTTAGATTTGATGTGATGCCACTTTGATATTCAGTAGTTGAAGCTGGTTTTGAATACAAACACCCCTTTGTGTCCTATGGATTCAGAGAGAGGTGAAAATATACATGAACAGATGTCACAAGTAATGACTGGCAAATGTAAAATGTATACTTTACCACTTAGTAATGCATACTTAGACTGGAGAGGTGAGATCCCACAGTGATCCCACTGGAGAGGCTTGAGAGGAAAATTCTTCTTCTATTTCACTGAGTCTCTTTAATGAGACTGTAGCGTCTCATCTGATTTACCACAAGTAGCTTCTTCCAAGTGAAAATTATTACATGTTATATGGGAATATCTTATTTCGGAATCTTAAAGGCTTCAATACTGTACACTTGCTGCCACGAGAGCTAAAGATGATTCACCGTGAAAGACACTTCACTGTCTCATAATGACATGACATTTATAGATGTCCCTTCTACTGATGAGATGAAAATAACATCCAACTGAGCTGGTCTGAGACGATTAAATCTCATATATTATTACATACATATAGGTTTAAAAATTATGTTAAAATAATTAGTGTGTGTAATGTAAACAGGCCGTTTGAAGAGAAATCAGACATGCTGATTAATTCTCATAGGGAGACTTACAGGACAAGGCCAACATGAGGAAAATCAAATACTAGGTAAGGACAGTTTAGAGCATTTGAATAGGCCATGTTTTATTGAACAAGTCATATAACACAATGTGTTTTATGTTATTTATAAAACAGAAAATATAAGTTTTGCATATACAGTTATATAAAAGGTACCTGCCGAATGCTTTTTACCCTCAGAGAAGATAAACTGAGTGTTGATTTGTTTTTGACAGTTAATAATGATACAGTGCCTAAAGCAAAAAGGTTTCTTGCATGCGAATCCTAAATTCACTAATAACATAAAGCTAATGTTATTCAGTGTTGGTCTTATTGTCAACAAATCCCGTAAAGGGAACAAAACCAGGAAAGCATTAATCCCTCTAACACTCAACCCCAAGCCCACTCACTCCTGCTAATGATGTAACTTTAATGGGTCTCTTATACTGTATTGTATATAATTTGATTAATTAATTCACAATGCTGGGAATGTGCATAAACAAATAAACACACACAGAGACACATAAACACACACACATGTATCTCTTTTGATAAACTTTACATTTTCTGATAGAACAGTTTTTATGTGTGTATTGGCAACTGGGCCTGAACATCAGTTTTAGTTTTAGAATATCTCATCAGTGTGTTCAAATTGTATGTGTGTGTGTGTGTGCGAGAGAGAGAGAGATACTTTGATTGCCCAGGGCCCTGTTCTTTAGAAGCTGATAACACCATTGACGTTAGCGTTACCCTTTTTCTTAGTGTCTCCCTGCCTCACACTCTCCTGCACTCTCTCCATCTCTCCATAGCTTCTCTGTCTCTTGTCCTTCTGTATGTGACAAATGAGCATTCATTTTAAGAGCATAAAAAACTCACCCATAGGAGAAAGCTAAAGGACCATGTGAACCACAGTCAAGTATTTTCGAAGAACCAAAGCCAAATCTATTTAACATGTTCTGATAACTATTCTTTAAAGATAAAAAAAATTAATACACAGCATTTTACTGTGACACGTGGGTGCATAATTTCTTAGTTTTAGCAGCATAAAAATGCTGTCATGAATAAACAAAGTGTGAGAGCAAAGTATTGGCTACCTGCCTAAATGGCAAGCAGAACCGACAGACACAACCTAGTTACAATTTCAAGCTGTGCTCGTCTTGTTTCAGTGTTTTGTATGCAATGAAATATGCTGGCACTCTCAGAAACGAACCCTAGATCACTGATCATCCTGTATAAGGGAATATGCAGTCGAGGGGCAAGTGGCAAATGAAGTAGCAGTACATTCAAGAAAAAAAATGCCACCAACGATGCCTGAAGTCTTGTGAAGACTTGTTTTCAAACTATGATGCTTTTATTTACAGCCGCTCTAGTTCTTTCTTTTCTCTTTAAGATGTGTGGATGAGTAGCTGAGAGGCTCAGTTTTCATCAATGACATTTCACCCTCGTGGCCTGACACCCGGGCTTGAAGGATCAGTGCTGCAGGTCTTTTCTGCACTGAACCTTTGCTCTCCACAGCAGTCGCCTGGTTCAAAAGGCCGCCTGTTGATGTGCTTTGCTCTCTTCATTATTTCATTACACTCCAACCTGCAGCAGCAGGCTGTGTGTGACGTGGTTCTCTATCCTCATTTGCAGTGCCACTTGATACAGTTTCTCTGCTTTTTTGCATCTAATTAGGACAGGCTGTGTGCCTCCAAACAATGGGATAATGACTGGAACTGGCTGGTTTCTTGTGCTGGTGCTGAGTGCCTCCTGGCTAAGAGCCAGAGCCTTGCAATGGGAATCTCTCCTTCCACAAATGTGGCACAGTTATGAGTGCCAGGGCCTGCTGGTGCTTATTGGTTATCCACATCACCTTGTGGACTCTGCAGGGGCTTTGGATTAGTTAGTGGTTTAACTGGTAACTGTTTCACTCAACTTTCTATTTTATGAAGATTCCAGGAAAAAAAGTGGGTGGACTTGGGATGTAATTTATATTGTTTATATTTTGCTGGTAAAGCAAATTGCTTATTAGCTTTCAAATAAACAGTAGAAAATGCTATTTGTCCATTGTCTTTGGGGTACAAAGAGGTATTTGATGATGTTATGGTCTTATGAGCAGAGTGACATAATTTTTTTGTGAATCTCCCAAAACTTGATTTATAATGCAACAACAGTGTGGATAAGTTTTGGTTATGTTTAATTTAGGAACAAAAACGTGATTAGGCTTTGTGGTTTGGGTTAACACTTCATCAAGGCTGTGAACCCTTCATAGTAATGGTTAAGTAGTAAACTTGTGAATATGGCAAAGCAGCAATTCGTCTCACATAGCAAGCAATTTAAATGCTGAAGAAAAGTCTGGCTGCACTGAGTATTGGTCTGGTGTGGGGGAAAAATGCTCTGATATGTTTGTGGTTCTTTGAACAAATTACAAAAGTCTTATGTGGAGCAACAGATCCCCCCTGTAAAAGGTAGGGTCAGGGTTAGGTAAGTAGGCAAAATAGTCACCCAACAGCAGGCTTATGCAAATAGTCACATGCACTGAATCAAATCAGAGAACAACTGTGGTCATTTTAATACTAAACAATCATCTCATGTTTCAGTCCAATGTTGTGCTCACTGATTAAACCACTCCGACCTCCTCCCTCACAAACATTGTCGCTCTATAAATAACCTCACCTTTGCTCCTGTCGTTTTTATTATGACTACTTGATGGCCTTGTAACTTGTCCACATTTGTAGTTTTGCGGCACTTGCTGTAAAGACTAATGCTGTTATTTTTCTTATTGGGTCTGCTTTAATTATGTATTGTAGAAGATAATGGGGCATAATGAACATATTCCACCATTTTTCTCATTAGCATTTCAGTGATATTGTATGAAAGCACTCTATATTTAAAGAGTCATTAAAAAATTGGGGCATGCTTTTTCCACAAGCAATTTTGATGTTTACAAATTTATGTCACACAGTGACAAATTGTCCTGAATTGATCTCATGCTACATTATTAGCTGAAGCAATTTTGGCTAATCAAAGGTAATTTTGACTTAGAAGAGGTTACGTACCTTTCATTGACTCTCCTCGTGAGTAGAGGTCTGTGCTGTGAATGATGTGGGTGTAGTGGTGGATTGCTCTTTTATCATAGTGAAAAATGCACAAAATTGCCCATTGACAAGAGATGTAACATCCCCAAATGAAAACAAGTCCTAAGTTACTGTGTAAGCTCTCTGCACAAGCCACAGCCAACCATGATAAATTAGGATGTGAGGATTAGACCTCCTGGTCTTTCACTGAAAAAATGTGGAGCCTGTAGATTCCCTTTCAAATGGCTGTTTAAATCCTGGAGCAAATCTTTTTCTTTGCTTATAAATCCTTTTTTTTAAAGAACGTTTAGATTAAGCTAACAGGAATTTAAATATGAAACCTTATATACAAGGTTTATTATATATGCATGATCAAAAAATCCCCACATGTAAATGTGAGAATAGGTTATTAGTCAATGACTGAAAAATGCCCACCGGAGGGTGCCTGATGTCGTGAAACAGTTGCAGTTCGGTTGTGTTTACCCGAAAACTACTTGATTAGGTTCAAGCAAGACAATGGTTTGGGTTGAATTGTTTTTTGTTATCCAGTTCTGTACATACATTTATTGATATACTTGATGTGCATAATGTACATCAAGTATATCAGTATATAAGTTAATATATAAGTTAATTAACTTAAATTACATTAATAAATTATACATAATTAGTTAAAATATTTCATTGTTGGCTTTTGTTTTTAAACCTACACTGGTCTCAAGGGTGAAAGTCCTGTGTTTGATCCATTCATCCAACCCAACACAACACCCTCTTAATGTAGACCATGTCACCATTATTACTACCTCATTTCCTCCTTTTGCTCTTATCATAATTACAACGGCCACAATGTACAATTGGAAGTTGACGAAACATAAATATGTGCAGTAAATAGCTACTTATCCTATAAGACTGTGTTTTTCTGTGGCAGACAGTCTGGAATAATGAAAGACTCCACATGCTGACGTCTCTGGCCAGCAAAGAAAGTAACAAACTGTGTTTGTCCAGGTTGGATTGTTAACAATTTATAGCCACAGCTCTGTGTTTAAGCTGGGTAACTCAAAGAGCCGAGCTGTGCCAGTCAGCATGTACAGCAGGAGTCATACAAGCATAAGCAAAACTGTAGACAAAAACTGCTTAGGTTTCGCGGTGGAATACAGCTGTTGCTAGGGCAGACACCCATTATTTCTGAAAATGTATTCCTCTGGTTATTATCACTTCTTCCTCTCACATCACAGGTTTATGATACTTCTGTAAACTGAGACTGACATATGTAAAAACAGGAAACAGTGTTCATATTCCCCCTTATAAATGAACGTTTTAATAAGCACGCTTAAATCCATACTTGCACAACATCATACGATTTCTTATCAGCTGTGAGATCAATCAGATCATAATTGAGTTTGCCTTTTGTTTTACATTTTCAATTAATTATAATGCATTACTGTTGATTCTACCCTTTCATCAAAGGAATTTTCCAATAGACATGTTGGCATGCTGTTTTATTAAAATCTGAACACATTAAATATGTAATTGACTTTCCTTGGCTCTGTATCATCTCCTCACAGAATCAGCTGTTCAGGTGCAGTTTCTAATTATAAAAACAGTTTCCACTCCATGGACCAAGTGATGCTTTTAATTGATTAATCAGGCGTGTCTGATCTGACTGTATTTAAGTGACAGATATAGATTTTAATTATGTGTGGGCTTCAGTGACTGGCATACAGAACAAATCAGTACAGACATGCGAGATATATATGTTTTATGACATGTGTTCGAGTGTAAAATAAGTTTTAATTGACAGTCACAAAATTGACTGTGGATATGTATTCAAGAGAATGTTGAAACATGGTGGCTGCCATTGACACCCTGCAAATGCATGAGCAAGTGCTTTTTTTCTTGAACTTTTTTTTATCATTAGCAGGCTTCCACCAACTTTTGGACACTACCCTGACTACCGAAAACAAAAACAAGCATTTTGTATTCAGATTAATGCGATGATATCCTCAGCTTCTGGCAGGCACTTTGTAACTCTGGTCACATCGTCCACGTCCAATAGGAACACTTGTCTGCTGCTCTCATTAACTGGAACAACATCTGTTTAAGCTGTGAAATTTGAAAAAGATGAAAAATGGTCATTGCACAGTTTTAACACAACCCTTGGTACTGCAAACTCCATAAATATCTATTAAAAAGGGAAAGCTACCACATAGTGTTGCTCTGCACATACTTTGCTGATGATACTTAAATAAGTTAGCAATTTTAAAGGGTATAATTGATTCAGTTATTTTAATATTATGTATTTGTATTTAAGTACCACAATTTTATTTTTTATAGATCCAAACTTTTTTGTTTTTTGTGCACTTCCATTGTTGAAACTGTGCAATTTCACTGTAGAGAAGCCAAAAACAAGTGGAGAAAAAGAATAACAATATGATTAATTAAATGTGAGTGCTTTTTTTTATTCTGTTATGACAAAGGTGCAGACAGATGCCACCTTTAGGTGTTGCTTCTTTTCAAGTTCAGTGGCGGTAAAATTTCATTGTTAAATTGAATGTCTCAGCCAATCCTGTTACTCAGTTAAACTTAAGCGTCTTGACTTCTTAAGTTACCTTTTGTCATTTTTTCACGCATCACATTCTGTGAAAATAAATAAGCCCGGCTCACGACTGATCCAACAAGTTATATGTCAGCTTGAAACTCCAAATTATTTTGTTACAGCTCTTTCAAGTCCTTGTTATGGGCTGGATGAAGTATAACAGAAAATCGTTGGAATCCTTTCTGCTGCTGTCTTCGAGGATCAGCTGATTTTATCACTGTAAAGGCCAGCAAGAGAGCGTTAAGGTGGCCACAAGCCACAGATGGTATGTGAGTCTTGATAAGCATGTCTATTGATTATGGTTCAGGTTAACTAGAACTGCCAGATGGAGCATAAGCAATGATGAACAAACTAAGCCATTAGGGTAATTTAATATTTATTACTATTGATATTATTTATAAATGCTTCACAAGATCTGAATGTGCCTCATGTGCTGTGCTGTGTGTATTATACATCATAAAAAATGTACTGCAAAACATCGGGGTCGTTACTGTTACAGACTGTGAGCAACAGTCACTTTTATCGTATTAGCAGTGAACAAGCGTGGTTCAATGGACAGATTAAGTATTGTGATAATGATGATAACATTTAGCATTCACTGTTAAGAAATTTAAAAGAATATTTTTTTTTTACATAGTAACAAACATAATCGCAAGCTGGTTAAAATAACTAATGCAGTATTACAACGACTGTTGGTCACATGTTGTGGTCTGTCAATGTCATTTCTGACATTGAGTTAAGCACTCTGTGACCACACCTTTATATACCAAGAGTTAGTTTTCTTTTATTAAAAAAGCATTTGTCGCATACATAGATTTGACGTTGTGAAACAATCTTGGCAGAAGTTTTGGCAGAAAAGAAATGCAGAACCAGGACTTTCCAAACAACTCTGACTGAAAGACATTGGAAAAAAGAATACACATCCAAGATTCTTTGTGTTAGGCAAAGCATGGATACCCCCCAAATCCCTGTGCGCACAGTGTTTGGTGGTGCCTGAAGAAGGAAGGACCAAACTGAAACACAGAGAATGTTAAATAACTTGTCATGAGGGCACTTTTGCCGCAGTCCTCAAGCTGCATGTGTTGTCACCATGTAAAGATAAAGTACTCAGCCACTGGTCTCTATTTTGACCGGGACTCAAAGATTCATTCAGTTCCTCTGTGTGTGTAATCCAAGTCGAAGGTGTTCTCAGTCATAGACATAGTTGGAAAATCTGTAGTTGCCTGGCTAATATCAATGCAAAAAACATGTGGAAAATACAAAGATCATGTGGAAATTCCTGCATGAGCTGTTTTAAATTTCTAGAAGAACTTAATGTTTACATGGTACTTAATATAAAAACAATATTATGTTTGTGCTTACAGCTGCAAAACTTTTTTTATTGCAACAAGCAAATTGTCTTGTTGGACTGATGGAGCAATTTTTCTGATACAATAAAAAAAAAGGATTCCATCATGATTGTGTAAAACCAAAAGAATGATTGTCTTTAAAGGTTACGTTGTTTCCAATTTACATTCTTGAAAATTTTAAACCAGAAACTTCCCTCTTAAACTGAGCACGAGAGGTGAGCAGCAACCAGCCGTCTGACTGATTGGACCTGTCAGCCCTCAAAACATTTGATTGGATTTGGCCACAGTGAGGTCTCTGCTTTCACAGAGTGAGCCAGCCCAGGAGACAGAATGTTCAATAAAGTCCCACTTTCAGACCCCCCCTCTCCCCTTCCTCTCTAATCCGGGAAGCACAATCAGATAAGTGCCTCACCCAACAAAGGCGATAGAGCTCTGACACCGCAAGTCCATACATCATGTAGCTTCCTTCCACCCAGTAGTTGATGGAGCAACAATTAGAGCTCCAGTGTGGGAGGCTAAATATTCCTTTAATTGTTATCAATGTGTAGTCTAGTCCTGGAGACGTTCTATCAAAACATTTAATTATGAGACAGTAAGACCACTGGTGGCTGTATCATCTCAGTTAGGTTTCATCTTGCCGAGTGACACGTTATTAGTGTGAACTTATTCACAGAGAATGTATCTGTATTATCGGCGAATTTCTAAATATAACCTACTTTGGAGCTGAGAGAATTATTTAATATTTTATACATCTTAACTAGAATATTAAAACTGCACATCAAAGATGGTCTTTCTTGACTGTGCAACTGGGCCCCTCGTAAGCTTTGCACATACATAATGGATAGGAAAGATGGTGGTTCAATAGGTGTTTAGGGAAGTGTGAGAACTTCATGCTGATGTTGAACAAATTACTTTCATTTTGTTTCTGGGCTGTATGGACTTGGTTAGTTAGAGATGAATGGAGCATTGTGGGTTCATGGAGTTTGAGGCAGTGCTGATGTTAAAACTATAGCACATGCTGCTACAGGTGGTTGGCAAAACAAGGCTCAACCAGGCTTAAAATAAACTATAACACACTTGCAGGTCACACAGACTACAGACTTACGAACATCTATGGGAACAGTCTCATCGATAAGACAGCATATCATTGTACAGCCATGTCAGTAAATAACTGCAAGGGCTGAGAGGTGAATTTGCAGAGACAGAATGATACTTCGGTCTACAGGAAAGAGTTGAGGGAGTTATATCAATACATAGTTACACATTCACCCATAAAGAGACTTGACTATTTGATGTTGTCTCTGCTCATGAACTTTATGAAATATTTTAACACATGAACATAAAATACAAACCATTTAAACATTATTTAAATAGCTATATGTAACATTTTAGCACAAACTGCCGAATTATTGACAAAAACTTATGTTAAAATTGTTCCGAATCATTATTTTATCCAACCTCACTGGATGAGCCACAGTTAAATTGCAATAATTCTTTTAAAAATAATTTTTTGGGGCGTTTCGCCTTTATTTTTTTGACAGGACAGCTGAAGATTTATAGGGGAAATGGGGAGAGAGAGAAGGGGGAGAGACAAGCAGCAAGGGGTTGGAGCCGGAATCAAGCTCGCGACCGCTGCATGAGGGGCACAGCCTTCGTACGTGGTGCGCCAGTGTCACAGGTGTCATTGCTACCGTACACCCAGTGCAAGTGTCATTTTTACCACAAGTGTATGATAGCAAATCTACTTGCGCCGGGTCTGTGTGGACAGGAGGCAGAATAAAGGTGTGGCCTGGTGCATTTCCTATTGTACACCTGGTAGAATGAGGTCCAATGTGCCCTGTGCTTAGACCAGCCAGAACCTGGTCTAAGCACAGGACACAGACGTAAAACAGCCTGTACCATAAGATACAGTGCAGTTGGCAAACGTGCTCACACACCTCTCCACAATTATGCACACCATCCTTTTCTGTTTTTGCCTCTCAGCAGAGTAAAATATTAAAGTGTGCTTTGGACATATTTAGTAAAGTTAGTGTTCTTTGAAAACATTTTCGATCACAAAGTATACATTTTGAAGTAAACAGTGTGCGTATGGGAGTTAGTGTATCTTGCGTTTGGCCAAGACGCACACACCCCTTTCATTTATGTGAGCCTGCTGTTCCTGGAACAAGGTGGCAAAGGTTGACCTGGAAACTCCCCTGCACCACGCGTCCTGCACTGGGCGGAACCCAGGGTGGAAGTGTACGATGGGGCTCATGATCTCGCAGTGAGATTGCCTGGTTCCCAAGCAGTACAGATTTACTTCTTGATATGAGTACAGCATGTCATCATTCATTACATTGCTGTATATTCTTGTACATCGAGGGCATATTTAAAGCTGCACATCAACCCTGCACATACAGTTCATCGTGCTTATTTAACCTCTATGTAGAAATTGTACTTTAATTGTTGCTAATGTGCTACATATTGCACCTTTAAACAAATATTTTTTTCCCGGTGTTTCCTTTTTGTTTTTGTCTGTGTTTTTTTCCGCCAAAAGCAGCTCAAGCTCAAGGACATAATTCAGTGAGACATAAACAGCTCATGTGGGCTTTATGAACCATACAGCACAGTTATTCTTAGAGAGGCTCATGTTTAATGAATGTCAGCTGCTCTCAGTTTAATTGCATGCTTATACAACTCCATCATTTTCATAACACCACACCCAGAACAGTTCAGTGTCTTTCTCATCTAATGTTGATTTTCTTCTTCTTCTTTTTTTTTAATCGTTAAAGAGCACACGGCTCTGCCTTTAGTGGCCGAATGGCTCCAAGCACATTTTCTGTGATTCTGTTAATGGCTCTTTACTATAGTTTCAGCACCCTGCAGTAACAAATGAAACACTAATTAGAAAAAAGGAAATTATTCCAGCAAAGATTGATTAAACAGTATAATTATATATATGGCGAGAAAAAAAATGAATAAGTTTGATTTTTGAAGCTATGTAATAAGTCTGATGGTTGTTTTCAACACTCAAAGGCCTCATTTAGATACATAAATGTTTATATATATATAAAAATATATTGTATATACAGTTGCATATATTTTGAATTTTGACTTCTTTTCTACTTATTTTGTTGAATATTTAAAGCGAGTTAAAATAAGACTGCCTGGATGGCAAGTGCATGCTCAGGCATGTGTGTGTTTGTGTGAATACATAACTGTCACCTAAAATGTGGGACTGTGGAGGTTTAGAATGAAGGAAAATTATCAGCATTTGTTCTTATTATTGCTTCCTTGTATATTGGCTATTAACTTTAATAACAATTAATAATGACACTGTAATGAGTGCGGTGACATGACCTTTGAATGCAATAATCACAGTATGTGACCTCAATTTTCTCTACTGTTATTCTTACAATACACAGTTACAGCGTAAAATCTTATGGTGTGTTAACCCCTGAGTCAAACAAGCTTTGCTTTCAATGCTAAATACTGATAAAACTACATTAATGGGGTTTGCTTATGAAGCAAACTGGAATCTTTGAAGGCATCTTATAGACCAATTGGTTTTTGGACATTGCAAAGATAAGATCATTCATTTCATTCCAAGATGCTCTAAGTCTTAATCATTCCTTCGTCTCCACCTGATTAGATTACTTTAGCTCTTTATTCTTGGGACTTCTCCAAAGATCAATTGACTTGCTGCAGCTTAGAGAAAGAACAGCTGAGACGATGCTCACAGGGCGGAGAAAGAATTTCAGCACATTTCCCATATTTTGGCTTGTCTTCACTAGTTCGTTTTTGCTTGTAGAATCAATTTTGAAGTCTTACAGGCATAGGCCTGCCTGGCACCTCCTCTCTTTAGATTTCTTTTCGCAGCCCGAGGTCTGTTGATCTCTTATTGTTCACTTCCAACAGGGCAATGCAGGAGACAGAGGGCTCAAGGGCATTATGCAGTCAGAGCTCTAAAGTTCTTCAGTCGTGTCTCGTTGGAGATCAGGAAAAGAAATTCAATGTCCTTTGTTAAACCTTACGAAAGACCTCTTTGTAAATTTCGCTACTTTGCTTTCTCTTTTTATGTGTTCTCTCTGATGTAGTTGTTAATGTTTTTCTCAGTGTCCTTATCAGTTCCTTTATCTCTGAAATACTGATGTGGTGCTAAGTAATAAGGGTCTTAATGGCTTTATTTGGTCAGTGATTTATTCATTTTTAACGGAGTGGATGGTTTAATGGGAGCATACCCTGCCTCCACATGACCAGCCAACATACACACATACACACATACACACATCCTTTTGCTACTTCAGCACCATGGACCGCTCCATCCATTTATCAATACACTGTTAGGTTACTGATATTTCAGAGCTGAGATATAGGCCATAGATTCTAACTTGCACAAACCTCAGTCAGATAAAGGATCAGTGAGTCAGGCAGACTAGGCTAACACATTCATCCAAAAAGAAAAAAATCAAAAAAAAAAACCCTCTGCACCTGCACTCTTTCAGCTGCTGGGTGATGGAGGGGAGCGGTGGAAGGTTAACAAGGCAAATGGCACCCCCCCCCTCAGTCGCCCCTCAAATTGCCCACTGGTTTTATTAAAACATGACAATGCTCCAAACAGCTGCATAACCTATTTTTTTTGTTGTTCTCTGTAAACAATGTACGATTCATGTATGTGTTTCTGGGAAATTGAGAGCAGCGTTACCTGTCAAGTTTTCAATTACTGTCTAATTCACAGCAGGAGATCCCCTCCCCTCCCCTTCCCTCCCCGTTCTCACATGCCTTTGTGGCACGTTGTTGTTATGATGAATGCATTATTCAGCACAGCAGTACTTGGTGAGCGAGTGTTGATCCGAGACTCCATTTCCTGTTTCGGATTCGTTTATTCAAATGTGACAGTTGTGAAGGAGCTGTCTTAACGCTCTGTTGCTGAAGGTCTGAGTAGATTATAAGATTCAAAGAGACAAAGACAGTCCCGTCCCTGTACTGTAGACAGATGAGTCATATGCTGCTAAAGTCCCGTAGACAGTATTCACCTGTGTCTGTCTAACAAGGTCGTATCTACAAACAGTTACACGATTATTCTGTTTTTTGCTAAAAGTGTTTGCTTAATAAAATTAAAAAGTTACACACTCATCACAGGCAGCTGATAACAAAAATAACCACATCATCATTGGCTACAACCTCTCTGTTACTATTTTATACACCTATAGGATGGACAGATCATGTATCAGGCTATTACATATCTAAGAAACTCACAACTGGTATCTTTGCAAACAATTATGGTGATATTCTTTTATAAATTCACTGTTTGGACTTTTATGCACTGTAGTCAGTGTAATACACTCTTGCTTAGGTTTTTGCCAATATCTCTTGTACATGTAGTGACAATGAGCAACAATCAAAGTATTCCCACACTCACCTCAATAGCACCTGTTTAGAAGCAATTTTCAGCAAACAGCATCTCTGATTGTGTCTCTGTGTGGTTGCAATAAAGATAAGTGTGTGTATGTGATTCTTCATCCAGACTGTTCTTTGCAGCAACTACTTGCCTGATTGCGGCATGTGTTATCTCAGAAAAACTGTGCATATGCTGAGAAGAAGTACAGAGGACCAAACAAAACAATTAGCCTGTGCTGGCTCAGGACTCACAGTAAGCATCTAAAGAGTAATAGTCTGGCTTTTTTATCTTTATGGGGACACGTATAACTATAGTCCTTTAAAGTGACCCATATATAAGACAACACTGATAAGGTTACAGAGATTCATTTCTGCATGTGTCTGCCCTCTGAATCCACTCTGCTGACTACAAATTTAAAAATGATAGTGAAGGATACAGGCTCTATTGAATGCTGGGCTACATCCTTAGCAACAGTAAAAATGCCATCACAGAGTGGAGAGTTATTTCCACCCCTCTAATGGGATCAGGACGCTTTTATCAGGAGTTTTAATCAGTTGATTAACTAATGCATTGTTCCTCATCGAGATGTAGGGAGTTGTTTCAGTCACCTCAGGTCGACGAGGTCACGTCAAGGTGAGATCCAATCAGGCCAACAGCACTGTCCCAGGCTGGCCGGCCCCACTTTAATTACACTCTCCGAGACTCCTGGAGTAGTTACAGATAAAGTGTAGGCATTGTTAGGGGACTTGGGGGAACCCTGTCTGCACAAACACATTGTTTCACATTTTTCATGTTAATTGCATTGTCAAGATTGAATTTTGCTTTGCATCATGAACACAAAGTTTCAAGGTGACTTTTCAAGCCATAAGTTGACGGTATGTTCATCTTGTGCGATCTCTTCTGATTCATGTCCGTATGTTGATTATTTAAAAGAAATCTCCGCCTTGATTAGGAGTTCTCAACTCTAATTATTCATACCTAGTCTGGACATGCAGAGGGATTTAATAATCAGAGCTTTTTCAGTGTGTTATAGCAAAACAAAAACTACATTTAAGATCACTCAAAAAGACCTTTGTGAATTCTTCTTTAAGGCTGAAGTTGTTCAAAAACTACATTTTGAGTGTTTACTTGTAAACAGGAAAAACTAAACATTGTATGTGCATGTGCAGTGTAAGTAAAAGGTAATGCAATACATCTTTCCAGGCTTGTTCGTCCAAAAGGATGGATGGAGCATGTTTTTCTACAAAAATGCTTTTAATTAAATTTTTCAGTGTGGATGTAGCATCGCTCTCTTTTATAAAGTTGCACTTAGTCTGTGACACCTTTGTGGTCTGTGACACCTTTGTTATAGCTCTCACAATTCTTTCAAAGAGCTGCTAATTTAGTGAAAATGTGGTTGGAATTGCTTATGGGTTATTACCAACTAATTTTGCTAGAGATGTGAAAAGAGATGTGAAAATTGTTCATATGGGTTTCTACAGTAAATGGTTTTCACAGTTCTACTTAAAACACATATTTCCCGATAACTATAGCTCAAGATGCAACTAAAAACCTTTTAACCAACAAGTTTTCACTGCATAAACTCCTCAACAAGAGCTCATCTTGGTGTTCGGTCTTGTAGACCTTTTATTGTATATGCTTTATAAGTAGTGACATTATTATTATTATTATTATTATTCCAACACATGCAGTATCTACCTTAATTGCATGAAGTTGTTTTCCTTTAAAGCATCTTTTTCAACATTTCTGACTGTGGCGACCGTTGTGATGAGGTTAAAAGAAGAAAAGCAGACAGACCATTGAGGAGATGAGACCATAATCACCCAATGTAATAATAATAAAACACAACTGACGACAATTTCTGCACTGCTTTTACGTGAACTTCGAGTATCCATTAGCTGAGAGCGGGGCCACTAATCAGATTTTCCTGTTGCCTGGGAAATTGAATTACCCATATGGCAAAGCTCAGCGATATTTCCGACAAGCTCTCGCATAGTGTGAGAGCCTCATGGAGTCCAGGTGACAGTTCTCCCTCCTCCGTCTCAAGGCTCAGTACAGCAAAGTAAATTTGTATCCCCTTGTGCTCAGGTATGTCTGATTGGTGGATCAAGTTTTGTGCCCCCCCTCTGTCTGGCACTCTCATTGAATTACCACCATATGGGCCCAGCAGCTGTTCCTTCTGGTCGCAGCAGGCCGCTGTCGTTAATTGAAGCGTAATGGGCTCAACAGCAGGGAAGGTCAGACAGAGCGCTCTGCTGATGCACAGCCCCTGTCAGAAGCCATATACAACACACCCAGAAACTTTTCAACTCCTCTCTGAGGTTCCAGCCACATCAGGCTGAGAGACAAGTTACATGCCTGTCAGTCATTTCTCTTTTTCTTTTCTGCAGAGGAAATACTAAATAGCAATGTTAAGCTACCTGGTTGCAAATCATATTAATTTAAAAGCATGTAAAATTCATAACTTACAAGAATTTGCCTCAAGCATTAATTGTTGCAACAAATGTGGATGTTTTCTCGGTGTAAACGACAGGGCAGTTCAGTTTTTTCTGCTACTGTGCCACACTGACGGATTCGAGCTCAAAACAAGTAGTGCTTTTTGGCTGTCCTCAAACTCAGATGCTCACAAAAAAACTATTTTTTTAATAACCTAACTGCTATTTTGACTTACTGCTTGTTCTCTTCACTCGATTTAAACTCGGAAGGTCACCTATAGTGTCAGCTCTTGGCGTAGATTTTACCCACCACACACTTTGTGTACTTATGCAGATATGAATGGAAGTTTTTATTATTTGTGTGAATTTAGTTAATTGAGTATTTCTTTCAAACCCAATACAGTTATCACAATAGCATTAAATAAGGTGTAAATTTGGTAGATTGAGCCCATGCCAATGGTTGAGCTCTCTCCCTCATTTTAATGAAGTTAGTTGCAAGTCGCTTAGAAATTACAATGTTTGATCATTTTTATATAACATACACTGACAACTTGTTAAGAAAAGATGAATTTTATGATCCAGGTGTCAAGCAGCCTTTCACGCTCCCGACTCCAGATTTCCATTTGTGCTTTAATCTTGTTAGATACAGACTTCCTGTGACCAGATTTTCCACATTAACAGCACATTTTCTTATTGTCGTCTAGTCAGTTGATGCAATACAAAAACAGTTCATGCAAAACAAAAGTGTACATGTCCGAAAAAATACTTGAGAAATGGATAATAGTTAGAAGCCAAATCTAGTGCAGAAACTGAAGCTGCCTGCAAAAAAACGGCCCAGACACACTTGGGTCAGGCAGATGAACTCCTCCTGGTGAAGGCAGTTAAACTTTGTGTGCTTTAGGTCTGCGTTTCTGAGGTCATTGTCTGTGTTTGCTTGCTCCTTGTACTGGATGTTATAGGAAAGTCAGCTCAAGCAATAGCATAGCAATTCCTCTTGGTGCTCGCACCTCAAAGCACCAGGAGTTATCCTCCGTGCTCCGCTTATGTTTGAGGATTCAGTAAGATTTCATGGATCATTGGCTTGAGATCAGAGTCAGTTTTATGAGTCAGAAAATTACAATGCTATTGAACAGGGTACAGTTATTGTAGTCATTGTTTGGCCGGCTGTACCTGATTCTGCCGCGTCTTACTGGCGTCAGAAGCTTCTCTGTACAACAAGCATCGCTTCCATGAAAGAGCCTTTGAATTCCTGCTTGCACTGTGAAGCTGGAGCTGTGAAAGATTTATGCCGTAGTGGGGAGTCTTGGTCAGAGTCAAATTGGAAATGTAGATTCTTTATGTATGTATAGATTCAGCTCATGCTGCGCTGCATGTCGCCATTCCCATGTCTAAGGTAGGAGTATTTTTAGTGCTGCTTCAACTTTCAGTCTGAGTCCTGAGAGAGATTCCTGGATGCTTGATAAACACAGCCCGCTTCAGGAACGTACATCAACGGAAAAATCCTGTAAATTGTCGTTTGGCATTGACCTTTTGACTTTCTGCTTCAAAGAACGAGGAGCTGTATCTTGAAGATCGACGTCCCTGCCAGATGGTACATTACCTCGACTAAAAGCCCTTTGTCTCTTTTCTCAGACTTAAAGTCATGTTGAAACCTCTTTTTACTGCTCTACTAAGACAGAGACATTAGCTGGATTACCCTCTTACACATAAATTAAAAATTACAGTATTGGCTCATTCAATATTTAGCTGACTAATTGCATTATGGTCTGATTGTTTGTAACTATAATTTTGCCATTAAAGATGTCTTCATATTACAGAAGGTTGACTCATATGCACACAGACTTCTAATTCATAATTCAGAAGCTAGTTTGTAATTGAACACCTTCTTATGTGGGGACATTTTCTACTGAGCCCCTTGTGTTGCAAATTTACCATAATTGCTTTTCTCAATTTTCAATGTCCCATCCTGTCATTTGTGTGTTACAATATTTACATCTGCAGTAGGCTTGTGAAAGATCTCGTACAAATAAGACACAAGTTTTCATTTGGCTCATTTTCACTGTGTGTTACAGTGACACAGTGCAGTGTCAGGCAGTGTCGTTACACTTTTTATTCTTTGGCAACTTGATGTGGCTTAATGATGCAGATTGTCTTATGTAAAGGTTAAGCTGTTACTAATGCATGATTAATTCTTGAGTTCCTTGGATGGGTGATATAAGATTCCATCTCTACAGCTTCTTAATAACTTGTTCAATCAGTAATGACATACTCATTAAGTAAAATTAAAAGATAAAGGTCACAATAGAGTTGTATTTCCAATCAAAATCCAATCAGTATAGAAAAAAAACTTAAGATAATTGCAGTTGTATCAAAAAGTGGCTGTTTTTAAGTGAAATTGTTGCATGTTTTTCACACTGCAAGCGCTTGATTTTCAGTTTTCTATTTCTGTCTTTAACGCTGATGTGGCGGATTACCTGGTTAGAAGAGGAAATCTTCCTTTGTGTGTCTTTTTCGCTTTGTACATAAGTCTCAAGAGCAAACACAATACGAGCAATATTTGTAACATGAAGTACGCAATGAGAAAAACAAAACACTGGCCTTTCTTGGATCAGAATTGGCGTAGCCTTCCCCACATCCTAATCTCCATTGGGTTGAATGAAGTTGCTGTTTATTTTTCCTGACAGGGGTGTACTGGCTGCAGCCGCCTCCACGAATGCAAAACATAAAAGCATACATTAGAGAAAGCCGTTCCTAGAGAACATTTTTACGACAAATTATTGCACTTCATAGAAAGATAGAAAGATAGTGTTTTTATGTTTATTGCTGTTATATAAGATTTTCCCATTTCTCAGTTTAACTGTCACGAGTACATTTGCACAAGTCAAATGTTAAACTGGAGGCTCTGCCAAACTGTCCTCTGTTGTCAGATGTAATTGATGCTCTTTTCTTAACATGGTATGAAGATTTACACATTTCTCAAACAGCTTCAACTCTGCTAGCACAGCCAATATGTACATTCAGGAAATATTCTTGGTCCGAAACCACGGTTTTGCTCACAAAAATGGGATTGAATGCAATGATTTTAATAACAAACCTTAATGGCTAGTTAAGAAAAAAAAATTGTCAAAATTCTCTTTACCTTGTGTGTCAACTTATAAGACAGAGGTAAGTTTCTGACTCTAATGGCTACCAATATTTTACACTTGAATGTCATGCTTTGCAACGACTATTTATTGCCACACATTACTGATGTCCATTTTTCCTTCACGTCTCCATGGCACACAGTGGTTGAAAAATGCTTCAGTAGTCTCAGCAAGCTGCAAAGTTACAGTTTTGTTTGACCTCATTTTTTTAAAGCGAGATTTAAAGCCATCCTTTCTTTTCTTTTTTAAACTATTTTGCAATAACATTACAGAAATGACTTATCCATTGCTTTGTTTCAGACAAAAAGGTTAAATGATGCCTGTCAAAGGGCCTTACTTTGCTCTGTGACTGATACAAGACTGAACAGACCTGGAATACAGAGTTGAAACCATCCCTAAGCCTTGGCCCTAAAACTTTGTGTATATGGACTAACTAACCAAACCCGTGCCTGCTAAGTTTCAGAAATCTTCCTTGCATAGCAGTTTAGTTGTGATTTGCTTGAGTTTAATTCAGTAAGCCCACTTGGATGACATTTATGTCTTTATGGGAGGCAGGGTGACTTTTACCACCTACCCAAGTAATTACACAATTTTTTTTTGTTGCCCCTGTCGGTAATTAAACACTTCCAGTTCTGCCCATGTTGGGTTTTAAAACAACAGCAGATCTGCATCTCCTGTCAGAGTTACATCAGTTTAAAGTACAAAATAAGTTCGGTGTTACAATGGAACATGTACATGCTTTTTGCAAATGTAATGTTTATAACAATCCTTTTTCAGCCATTACTTTTTTGTAGGCGATATCACATTACTGTATCAATAATCTTGATTTTAAAAAAATGCCACCCTGAACTTTCAGTTACAGAGGAGCAGGAAGAACATTTTATTGTGGACTCCCAAATGGAAAATTCTTTCTGACGTGTTATGGCTTTAGATTACTTTAAAAAGTAATCTAATGAGTAAAATAAACAAGGAAGTTTCCAATAGTCCACACTTTAGATGATTTAAACTATTTTAGAAGATATTGTATTACTAGAATACAGCAGTGATACTTGCATAGTGCATCATTTTACACTGTATAAAATCTTACAGAGTTGCCAATAAGGGGTCTATTTTTGTGAATAAGGGCCAGGAAATGATGAAGGTAGATGCAGCACAAACAGACAGAGCTAAATTTAAAGAGCTAATTTGAAAGTAATGGCAGATAAATATTCGAGAAAGATGCATTGACTATTTTCAGCAATAAAAAAGGAACCACTGAATTGCAATTTAAGGAATAAAAGTTAGTAATAAAAAGTCCAGTCAGTCATTAAAACCAGCATCTAGCTGCCATTTACCAAAATGCAAACCTCCTTAAACAATCATAATAAAGGTTTCATAGTAGGAAGACAAGGTAGAAGAAAATGTACAGTCACATGTATAAAATCATGGTCACATTCAGAACAACTTAAAAAAAAAAACTCTGAAGCTATGAAAGAAAAACAAGTGAGCTTAAGCCTTTTAAAGAAGGCGCTCATTTTTGCCTCTCTTTGACTTTGTGCAAGGCTACTCTGAAGTCATGGAGCCGCAACAGCAAAAGCTCAATCACAATCACTAATTCATGCAAATGGATGCATCAGCTAATTCATGCAAATGAGATTCAGCCATAGTGTGTGCTGAAGTGTGAGTATTGAAAACTGAGGCCAATCAGCTACCAGGAGGACATGAATGATTTTATGTATATTTTGCCATTATTCAAGAGTGACACCCTCTCCTGCCATCATTATGTCGCCATCAGTCACAGAATAATCTTCACAAATTATTGTGTATATTCTTTTAAAGGCTGCAAGGAGGGAAGACAATTCCTATCAAACACTTGCACGCTCAGCCAAGAGCCTAATTGCAGCTGCCAGAACATTGTCTGTATCCCCGATACCAGAGTAGGCACTTATTCCCTTTCATGCTACACCCTACATAAACACCCATAGTGTGAGCGAGTGAGTAAGTGAGTGAGTGAGTGACAAATTGCATCCTATCATCTCCATTTTCTGCTCATCAGCCTTGTGTAGTGCCAACACTTGTGAGAGACATCAGTTAACTTATTGGTGAGCTAGAAGCGCTGCCCTATTTGCAATGCACATGGCTGTCTGTCAGATCTGGGTCAGATGTTGTCTGTAAATAATACATTTTTTTTTTTTTTTTGCTGTAGTACCTGACAGG
>JAQNCA010000005.1:16657661-16693832 GCA_029783725.1 Acanthurus tractus
TCCCTCTGTGGGGAGCATGACAGGGCATAGTAATTGTAATGTACAGAACCAGCCAAGAGGTGCATTCATTTGAAATTGAAAGCACAAAGAAAAAGAGGAGCCATGTTTAAATCCGTGCTCTTGGTCTACAGATCCATGTGCAGGCTTTAGCAATTGGTGATGTGGATCTGTGGGCAGATCCGAGAGCGCAGTTTATAAAACGCTTGCATGGATTCTTGAACTGTGAGTACAGATTTAAACATGGCTGTCTCCCCCCTCCCCTTTCTCTCTCTCTCTCTCTTCTTAGCTGAATCTAGGGGTGCTTCATAAGCAGCAGAACACAAACAATAAATCATAAATTAAGTCTGGTGTGATCAGTGCTGTAGGTAAAGAGACCCTTCACAGAGCAGATCAGCTGTGAATGACAAATGACACGCTGTGTAGAAAACAGGTAGAAACGGAAAGGAATGAAACAGGAGGGAAATTGGTGACCGTGTTTACATGAAATGCTCCAACTAATTAATCACATGGAGCGGAGTTCAAATGCAGTCTGACATATCCAGCACACAGTTTGACCTCACTGTGTGCATGAGTGTGAATGTTACAGAGGACTTATGATCAATCCTTTCAGTATGAAAGCAGATTAAAAAGATCTTGACACAGCTTTGAATGCTGTTCTTTCTTTTCTTCTCACTTCCCTTCTAGCAATCTTGTGCTTTGCTTCAAAGTCAAGGAAATGTCCTATTAAGGACAAGTGTCCATTTAAGTCGACTTCATGTACAAACACAGGCTTGTACTCTCTATTTTAGCCTTCCACGCACACTCAGCAAGCGTTTCTATCTCTTAAACCTACCTCTTATTCTCAAAAACAGCATTTTTCAGAAATTCTTTCCACACCTGATCTCTAAACGGCACTCTCACATTGAAATGTGGATAAGAAAAATAAAACTTTTACATAACAATGATGCATCCCTGAACAGCAACTGGAGCTGAATTACAAAGAAACAAACTTTGTGTTCGCTCCAAACTTTCACTTTGAATGTTCAACAGAACTTACTGCACAATACGGTTGTTTTCACTGACAGGTAGATCTGATGTTATAAATGAGTGATTTGGTCAGCAGTTCTGTTTTATCACAAATACAACACAAATAACCCCGAAAAGCATTTTAATATCTTAACTTTAATAGTATGGAGCAGCTTTCATGAGATAATTTAGTACTTAAATCCACCTGCTGTATGTTCAAGCACCTTAAACATCCTCTCTAGCCAAGCTGACTGACACATCTCAGTGCCATCACATCCCCCCTGAGTCGGTCGAGTGGCTTGAAAACAAAAGTCAGAATCTGAAGCATGATTTCAGCGGATGGAAATTAATTTACAAAGTGAACAGCTGTGTGTCAGAATTAACCTTTAACATTAACCACTCAAGGAGATGCATTGGACTGAAAAAAGGAGCAGAAACCTCCAAACACTGAGAACATTAAGTGGATATTATTCACTCAGTTACCCCAGCAACGAAGGTTAATACAAGAAAAAAAATATGTTTTATGAAAGTGGAGCAATTGTGCAACTCGTACAACTGTTAGGTGCATGAGAGAACAATTTTGGTAAAGAAATATGCTCACGAACAAGTTAAAAATTGTTACAAAACAACATTTTGACAGTAATAAAGGCACGATTTGAAATCTTGCACCATCTGCACCACTAAACATAACATCAGCAAAGCTAATGAACAGACAACATCAGGCTCCTTTAGCATCTGCTTCAATCCCAGTGACGGGACGTCCCTTCTGGCTAGAGGGATGCTTACCTGAGAAGCCCTCTCCCCCCCTCAGCTTACTTGTTTGACTGATTTAGAGCTCTTGACTAAAGTTCAGGGCCAAAGCACTGTAAAACAGTTCAGCAGGTTGAGAAAAAAAACTTTTTTTCTGTTGTCTTGGCAATGGACTTGTTTTTGCATTAACTTATTATTAGGAAGTAAATGGTGATTGTACTTTGTAATGGCTGAAGAATAATGACACCATCTGTGTTTAGATTGATCCCATATAAACCTCATTCCCACTTTGCACAATCTCCTGGGATGATGAAGGATTAATCTGCTGTTGTCTGCTTTCATGTCCCCATTATAGACTAAATGAATAATTGAACTGGTGTTTTTCTTCTTGTTTTACATTAAAGCTATACTCAAGCTGCATTGTTGTTTCATGTTCAATTCTGGCAATTACACTCTACTTATTAAATAAAAATGCTTCTCTTTTTTCTCTTCTGTCCAAAGTGGTGTAAAAGTGAATCTTTCTTCATCTAAACATATAAAAAAAGGCAGCAGGTCATAATGTTGTTTGTACATGATGAGCTCTAAAAACAAAATGGATCCTTTTGTCTTTGACATAGCTAACTGCCAAATTTCAACTTTTAACAGTGTGGCTGAATCCTTCATGCAGCTGTTCCAGATTACTTCATTCCCCATACAGCCATATGTCCTGACTGCAGCGTTGAATGTATGTGAATATAATGACCATGTTTCTTGACCTATGAGCTTTTGCTTGCTCACATTTCGTTAACTATATCCGAAATGCTTCTTGTGTTCAATTTGCTCATTATTTAATGACCTGGTAATGATCATAGCCTACAGTGTTGCAATAAGACTCAAAAGTGTCTTCCCTTCAGAGGCGCTGGCGGCTCAGTGGAAAAATAACTCATCATATAAGTGTTTTAGAACGTTGCTGTATTGTGGCGGAGGCATCATTGCTCGAAATAGCTTCAAGGTTGCAGTTATTTCTTAGATCCAACTGGAATAGCTGTAACTCTTATTCTGATAAAGATACTTGTGTACACTAGTCATTTAACAATCTGATTTTTCCTTCATATGGAGTCCACTCTGGTGGAAAAGGCACGTTTGAGATGGGGTACTTAGTAACTTTTTGGTGGATGCACTCCCAAAACTCACTTGTTTGTTTCAGTGTAATCACAAAGATGACTGCTGCCAGGTGATTTGTCCTGTGGGCTCTGGTGTTGTCAGCAGTTTGACAACGGCTGTGTATCCCTGTCAGACTTAGATTTCTTCTGCTGAATAGACAGAGAGTGTTAAAGGTAAATAACCAGCGATTCACACAGTGTTGCACTATCCTCCATGCAACAACGTATCACAGCAGTCAGGAATATCAGGGCATAATGTGAAAGTCATTTAACACTAAGAAGCAGGGAAACGTAAAATAACAACACATTAACACAGACTAATCATGATGCAGATACAAGTTCAAGATTGGCAGTAATTTAAACGGTTACTCAGACGATCAGATATTTTTTCTGCAACCACACATAATCGCATAATTCCCTCTCAACGAGTCGGCCTTGGTCAAACTTAAGGGGTGAAAATATTATTCATGCAAAGCTACTGGTCTAAGTTCATGAATGACTTGTTGACAGAGGTTTCAGTGCTAGTGAGAAGATAAATATGCCAAAATCTTAGCCCAAAGTTTTGCAGCAGGCAAGGCCAGCAGTTCACTTATACTTTCTAAATACAGTTTTGAGTCCAGATATATTTAGACTGGCCTTTAAAAGACTGAAAGCAAAAGAAAACTTTTGATTTTTTTCAGGAATTAAAAGAAAAAAAAACTTGTTCGTGAGCTAGCCAGCCTTTCATATGTAGCCTACATTAAAAACTCTGATTTTCTTCAAATTTCTTACAAAACCAATAACTTCAGTGGAGGCGCACAACTTCTGAGGAGGAACTTCTAACATGTGACTTTTTCTGATGCAGCCACTTGTTTCCACACACTTGATCTGAGTGTTCTGCCTTTTGTAAACACTGTAAAGCTTTCAACATGTTTGTCTTGTTTTATCTATATAGTATCAATTATGCAGCATGGCATTACAATGCAGCAAATTCCTGCAAATGTGCACAATTGCTGTCTCATTAATATTTGAAATAAAGAAATGTGGTTTGTTATCCGCCTCCATGCGTATCTCCCTTGTGTCGGGCTAAATCTAGTACACCAAGTCAGCCTGATTAGGATCAAGGTGGATAAAATTCAAAGTTGACTATTGATCTGAGGCCTGGAAGATGTTGCTCAAAATAGATATTCTATATTTTAAGCTTTTTAAAACCCAGATACCTCATCCATTCTACTTTTTCAAATAGTGCCTTGGGCTTACCTTTGACAGAAAACACTCATGATAGAGTGAATGACAAACGGATGCTCGTCCATGTCTAATTGGAATTTGATCAGCATATTTGTAATGGTAATGTGATAAACGTATCCAGCTATCAAAGCGACCTTGACAAAATGTGACGTGTTTCTTCAAAAGCCCTTTAAACTGATTATGCGACTGAGATCTCATTTTGAACTCATGTCCATTCTTCTGAATGGCAGGGAACTGATTGAGGTTGTCATAAAAGCTGGCGGCCGGTCTCATGAGAGCCACAAGCAGGAGAATCCTAGCAGTCAGATCCTTTGTCCGATGAGAATATTCCCACACTGGAGTTAACTCTCACAGCAGCTCTGCTCTCAGAAGTCCCTTTTATACAGCACAGGGCTTTCACATCACCCCCTATACAAAATGTTCCCATTCTGGTCAAAGCTCCCACAGTTGAATTTTGCCATTGCAGGCTTCAAGGGGAAAAAGGGAAAGACGTGGCCATGACTAGTTTGTAACTGGGGATGGAAGTAATTATAAAGAGCTCATGTGGCTACTGGAAATAAGCAGCCTAAAGAGCTCATTGTGTAAATGATGGGAATGAGAGATTAAAGGTCATCTCACACTGAACAGCTCCCGCAGCTTCAATTAATGCTAAAACTGAAATACATGAAAGGTATCTCTTTAAATTTCTGTTTGAAAGAAGCCTCCAGTGTGCAGAATCGTTTCTTTATCACTGTCGAAATTAATTTAGACAGTTTATTGGCTGTTAGAAAAATGCTGTGGAAGTAAACACTTTGTAATTATTTTTGAAACACCTTTCAATTTCTCCAATTTTTTTTTTTTTTTTGCACGAAGAATCAAAGACAAGGACACGTTCAAATGCTGTACAGTGGTGTCCAGCTGTGTTCGCAGCATCAACCGTTCTGTTGGGTGGTAAAAATAGTCAGAGAGCCTCTGTAGGAGCTGACTGCAGTAGATCAACAGAGACCTAAATCTAACCACAGACAGGAGCTGAACCTTGGCTCGCTGGGACGGTCCTGCATTTAGAGCACAATCCTGACCTCCCATGCGCCCTGACAGCAGTTAACACATGTAGTGCATCAATCAGCCGTAACATGTGGTGCTGACAGGAGGCACAGTCATGTTTAGTGTCTTTGAGAAACATATGATGTTCTTGTCCATGTACAGAAACCTCAGAGAATACATGCAGTGACGCTGTGGCCAAGATTTTAGAGAACAAGAACAGAAAAACAGTCAAAAAAACAACAAAATTAGTTCTGTAAAATGGATTTCAGGACTACAGTTGTACATCACAAGCCAAAAAAAGTCACAATACTCAAAAGTGATTTATCAACAGCTTCAATTCCTTCAATACTAATGAGATAAACTTGCTGACGGGAGGTTCTCCTCTTACCCTGCTGCAAAACTGGCCCAAGTGCGAAGGTTTTAGTAAATCATCATTGAGGAGAGTCAAGCAAGAGCATGTCCTGCACTTTTTTTGCCATGCTAGACTTTGCGCGTATGAGTTTTGAAGTTGATGTGAATGACCTTGTACTTAGTCTGTTGTACATGCCCGCGTGAAGGTCAGACACATAAAATGACCGTAAAAGTAATTTGTCACTGCATGAAATGACGGGACAAAGCATCTGACATCCTCTGCTGCACACTACAAAATAAATTAAGCCACAGTGTCACATAGCATTATTACTCTGTCATTCTGCTCCTCATTTTTGTCAGGGTTCTTAATATGCTCTATAAATGCGCTTTAGTGAGGAGGCTTTGTTGTAATTTCAGTTCATAAAAATCGCTCTTTGCTGCTTTAAGAAAAACATTACACGCCTGTTGTAATTACAGGCGTTTTAATGTGATGAAGTGGCATTACAAAAAACTGTGAGCCTGAAGGTTTCAGCCAAACTGTGTCAGTATGAGTCCAGGAAGAAGCTGCAGAATATATCTATATTTCTCTCTATATATATCTATATTTTTTAGCTAAAACCTAAATACTAAAAATGACTTAAAAAGAACTCTTTTGTATTCGTCTTTTACACCGTGCAGTTTCCCTGACAAGCTGCTCTCCGTGCTGGAGTGCTCTGTCTTTGTCAGCACAAGTGCATATACCCACTGCTGCAGACCGAGCTCAGAGTAAATAGGTTACCAACTGATAGGATTTCTCATTTCTTCTTGCAAGTTCCACTAGATTTCCTTCCCTACATCCTTTTTTTTTTTTGTTTGACAATTAATGACATGGTATTTGTTTCCTGGGGTGGATGTTTCACTTCACTTAAAAAGATCTAAGAATAAGGAAGGATGGGAACTCCTCACTGATGCTCTACCCACACTAAGAGAAAAAGGAAAATGTTAATAATGTTCTTTGTGTTTGAAGAGCAGCCTCTACAGAGGCCTGTTAAAATAGCCTACTTTGTTTACTGTGTATTTGACCCAGTAGGGAAGACACTGGAGAGACAGCAAATGGATTTTATTCTTACCTGAGAAAAACTCCCATATGAGTCATTTTCTGATTGCAGAGTGCTGTCTATCAAGAGCGCTTGTTTTATTTTACCCTTTGATCAGCTGCCGTGCTGAAACAGACTAGTCAGTACAGAGGATATAAAAGAGGAAGAGGGAAGAGAGAGAGACTGAAAAAGGGATCTCAGTCGAGTTATTCTGCCAGTATTAATGCGGTAGCTTGCGCAAAATATACATTTTGAGTCATTACATATGTCAATCATCCAACAGAAAGGTTGGATTGAGAATGTATAAAAATGATTGGCAATATCATGGCCCAGTATGGGAGGAGATGAGTTGCATGGCTCTTGTTACATGTACGTGCAGTTCAACTCTTTGAGTCATTTTGCAGACACTTTTAAGTTAAAAGCCTATGTGGTTTCCCTGTTTCGAGTAATTGAGAGCTGAAAGTCAGCACTGTCTGAGAGAACAGACGATGCTATGATGACATCATGGCTGCTGTAGATGCTCTCTGAAGGTAAAAAAAAAAGGGCTCTACAAGGAAGGGATCCATAGCCTCCATGAACACTTGACTAAGTGAGCAAATGTTGGAGACTATGCTAAAAAAAAAGGTGCTGGGTTTTCCAAATTTGACTCCTTTTACCTCAGGCCATGAACTTATCAACCCTTCCCCATACGTAAGTCCAGTCTGCCTGACTTAACTTAATGCTTTCTACTGCAACGTGTTTATTATGATGTTAGATGAGGAGTTTTCAGCCCAAACTTAATGAATTTAAGTACACTAATGATAATTTAAAGTTAGGATGCACTGCCATGCAAGGACTGATACATTAATAATTCACCAAGGCTGACCTCTTCAAACATAGATCGCTTAAACAGTGCATGCATGACTGATATACCCTCCTCTGTGGACTTTGTGAATTTTAAGCATCGTTATTTCATTTACATAGAGAATCTGACATCCAGTTTTGTCTCTGTTGCATGTCTTTTTTTTATATAAAAAAGTAAATTATTCAGTTTTACCACTTTCTCATTTCCATTCGCCCTGCCCTGGGATGACCAGCTAAATAATTCTTTGTTGTTGAGAGCAGAGGGAGAGCTGGATTGACCTATTGGACTCAATGGGCACAACAAACCAAATTAATTAATTCTGCTAATGCTTGGCTTTCATCCTTTTTTTTGTTGTTTAGAAAGGCTGAATGACTTTTTGTGAGTGACTTCTTAATCACTGTGTGGACTTTTCTTTTCAATCTGCCGAGGTGAGACCGGGCCAATTCCTAAAAGGGGAAAGGGAGTGAATTCAGCGGGAAAGTAAAACGGCATTTCTTCTATAATTTTCAGATAAAATAAACTCACTTATACAATAATTATTGTAGTCAGTGCTTACAAGATAATTATTGGTTAAATTTGGTGGTTTCATTTGGATAACTCAGGCTGCTGAAGCCTCATATTAGCTTTGGCTGAACTTTAGAATGCATTTTTTTATGCACAATAAGGGCTATTCAGTCCTCCATCCCTCACAGCATATAATCATGTTAGAGAGGGACCACTGCATGGCCAACATGGAGGGGAGAAAGCACCACAGAGAACAAAAAAAACCCTTTCAGGGTGTGTTTGAAAATATGAGTATTCCATCCTGTATAAATGCATTTTTGTTTGGAGATAAATAAAAACTAAGCAAATCTTTGGCTGGTTTTAACACACCTCCAGCCAATCAGAAAAAAGCATTCCAGGCCGTGCAGGCCATGCTGTACTGGATTTTTTTCTTACTAATTCTCAGTCAGTAAAACAGGAACTATATTTCTTTTTTTCATCACTTTGGAACAGTTTCACTTTCTTCATCCATGTCTATCACTCCAAGTAATTTAATGGAAAGTCAGCCAGCAAACATCTGCATGTTTGCATTGAGAGCTTCCTGATGCTAAACAGATGGAATGTTTACCATGCTCCCATGTTAGCAGCCCAACATTTGCGAATTAGAACTAAACATAAAGTACAGCTGAGAGGGATGGAAGTCATGCCATGTCACGTCTTTTTTTCTTTTTTTTTAGTATAGTGCATTATCACAAGTCACATTTTACCTCAAGAGAGTTTATATTCTGCACAGCACATGACTCCCTCTATCTTTTAAATGAAAATCCCCCCAAAAACCTTTTTAACACGGGAAACAGAGGAAGAAACCTTAGCAGAAAGAGTTACAGAGGAAATTGGAAATTAGGGAAAGAGTGAGAGAAGAGAACAGAATGATTTTTTTTTGGCATTAGTTTAGAGGCGTTAGTTTTGGAAGCATTTAGTCACACAGCAAAGCAAAAATTCTGACCTGATGATGGCGCTAGAAAAAAAAGTCAAGGGATTATTGAACTTGTCACAATTAATCCTAAAGGGCATATTAGAGTCTTTGCTGGATTTAAAGGTACATCATCCAGTAATTATCAACACATTTACTTGACAGCAAAATGTCATTATAGAGGTGGTGCCAGATGCACAAGGTAGTACTTCAGTACTTTTGTTCAGGATTTATTTGCTATAAACTATGAATGCTTGTACAGAACTTTCTGTGCATAATTTAAAGTGATCAATCTGATCTGATTTGAAAAGTTGTTGGTAAATTTTATTCTTGTTCCACGTTATGGACTGACCGATCCTGTGACCAAAATAGCAACATTATTACCTCTAGAGTGCTATGCTATCTGCTATGGCAAAAAACAAGCCATTTCAGCAGTTAGTAATTTTATTCTCTTTAAAAAAAGGACTATTTTTGTTAAGACAAGAGCAAATTCCAAATATTGTTTTTCAGAAATTCTAATGACGTTGAAATAATATCATGTTGCAGATCTTCAGAATTCTTTTGATGTCTTCGGGGAGAGTAAGCACAAATGGATTTATAATTATTATTCTCAGCAAAGAGACTTTACCTCAGGACTACATCTCTGTAGCCTTCAAACCCTGGATCCTGTTGAAAAAAAATATTATTGAAATTCACAAACCTGAAGTTGTGATGTTGAACTCGTGTGAAACTCAAGTGGGAGTGCAGTTCACAGAGATTTAAATGAGGCGCTCACAAAGTTGCATTTCAATAAGATGTAACTGGGGGAGACAACGCTCGTGTAATGATAAACAGACAGCGATGGGAAAAGGGTGCTGCCGGGTTTTGCTGTGGGGGTGCTTGGGGGGCTTTCCTTGATCAGGGATCATGCTCTCAGACTGGCTGATTTGGCAGCATGAGGCCTGAGCCGAAGAATGGCGGCGCGATCTAAATGACAAAGTCAAGATATCCAAGTAAGCTCCTCAACACAAATGAAGGGAGACCTGAAAGCTGGTTTAGGCAGAATCCCAGGAGGAGGTGATGTCAGAGTGCCGTAGCTTACAATAATGGCAAGGCATACAATAAGAAGTCCTTGGTCTTCTTCTTCTGTGCACCAAGAGTTCGATTTATGAATACGGAATACAGTATGTGTCGAGCATTTGCCCACAGGCTCCTTCTTGACTTTAAATTGCACCATGCAGATAACAACAACAAAACACAACCTTGACATAAAAACACAACCTATTTTACACCTATAAACAAGCCGGCATTCAGAGTAACTGCATTCAAAAAATTGATTGAATGTAACACAGCACCTGGCTAATTTAACAACAGAAAGGCTGTTAGCTTTGTGTCTTGTGTTCTGGATCAATACAACATTTGGCAGATGAAAGATGATGCAGAGGTCAGATTAAAAGACCATCAGGCTGTAGGTTTCTAGTGACAATCATATCATCTTGTGCATGAGCTGAATATAGCTGTTTCAGTTGGTTTTGTGAGCCCAATGATAAAACAACAAATACAGAACAAGACAAATACAGTCATGTGAAATGACCCCACAAAGAGAAAGAGAGAACATTAATAAACAGACAGAATATTAGAAAAACTATTTCCATATTTTTCTCTCTAACTTAAATAATTTCTCTAAACTAAAAAAATCAGAGAAAATGGTTTCTTTTTTTTAAGAGAACATACTGTTCTCTTCCCTAGCTACTGAAGTTTGTGGTACTTTATGATTGTAATTAAAGAAAATATGCAACTATAAGTTTGCAACGTGTCAATGTACAAGAAACTCATAATTAATGTTCACTGAATATGCCATGCATCATTTTTCTCCTGCAAACGCCCAGCACTTAATCATGAGGAGAGACGCCAGGTGAACTTTTAATTAGGATTTTTGGAGTGATGTTTGATCTTTTATTCGCGTTGCTACGGTGCTAATTTAATGACCTGTATATTTCTGTGCATGTCGGACACTGACTGTGAACATTGATTCTCCCAACAGAGAAACACCTTTTGAATTTAATGAGCATATAAGTTTGACCTGATGGTACTGAGGTGCCGAGCAAATGACTGTATCTCTTGAATTCCTGTACAGACACCCTACCATGATGGAATAACATATTATTAACCCCCTGACCTTTTCTTCCGGGGACAGTAACAGTGATGCAGACAGTGATGTTTAAGTTGTATTTTTAGGTTCTGCCTTGTTATTTTCTTTTTTCACTCTTTGATCCAGAAACCGTCGTCTCTGAGTCTGTAGAAACTGATTAATAATCATGGCTGTACAGAGTTGTCAAGTATTCCTTTTAGGTAATGTGCTCAGTGTATTGGGGAGGAACTGAAAATAAAATGACAAATCATGTTCTTTTCAAGGCAACCCACTGGGAAATAGCAGCTGCTGCCTCTAAATCAGAGAGGGATATTTAGGACTTTTTCTGTTATCCAACTGTCTTCGAAATCTGTGGGACTTATTATGACACAATGGCTGCAGATTTCCAACAGAGGAGAGGTGGAATCTGTGGAGGGTCCCAACAGATGAGCTCTCAAAAACATAATTGGCTCTAAAGCTCTCTGCCCAGCTGGGTGAGAAAATTGGTCAGGGGGGGTTCCTCTGATCTTTTACACCGAAACTAATGTCAAAACACTCTTGATTAGTGTCCAGCGCACTTTAAAATGTCAGCAGAAACATTACAATCCCCCCACCATCTCTCATTCTTTTGAAGGGAGTGTTAACTTGCTGGGCTGCAAACAGGCAAAAGGGTCTTTTTTTTTCTTTGTGTTCAAAACAACCAGAAGAACACCGACTCACAGCTAATCCCAGAATGTGTTTGCAGTCAGATTGCTTGCCACACCAACCAACAGTGGACTGGAGTTTTTATTAAAAATGTATGATACTGGGGACATTGTGTTATTTAAGTTTCATGACCGAAACAATAAATCTTTGTGATTTTTACTTAAAATTTATATAAGAATAAGACACATTTATGTGTCCTATAATCATACCATATAGGTAAGTTTGTCATAAATAAAAAATATTGCTTTTTATGAACACTATCTTGAACTGCATCTCTTAAAATCTGGCCAGTCTTAAAACATTCATAAACACATACACCGTGACTCTTTTGTTTTGGTTTTCCATCGCCATTAATATCTTTCAGTCTTGTCAAAACACACACAAAACTCCTGAAAAAACATCAAAACAATGTTAACAAAGAAAGTTTCCTAAGTTTCAAGAGTCAGTCAGGTCTAACAAGAATTAATATTTAACTTCATTTTTGCACAAGAATCAGCGCTTGTACGATAATAACACTGCAAATTCTGTCACTGTTAGTATTTTAAGGGTGTGTCTGCATAGTTGGCATATCTGCACAAGGACATTTTTCAGAATACAGTGTGAAAGGAAGTTTCCGTTGCATCTTTATGATCCCTGTTGAGAACAGAGGGTTCCTACTAGTTTGCTTATGCACTCTGTTACTAGAGTATTCTCTGTAGTGTTTCCCTGATCTGTGAAGGAAACAGCGTGAGACCCTCGGTAACATTGAGAGTTTCTGACTTATACTCCCTATTTCTTTACCGTGTACCATGTCAGGTGCATGTGATAAGTGAATGTTTTCTGCTGCCAGTATCGTGACTGCGGCCAGATTTACAGTCACAGCTGAGATTGGATGCCTCAAGATGTGGATTTTGTATATCAGTTAATCCAAGATGAGACCTGAAAGTGTTTACATCTGATAGATAACAGGTGCAGGATGTGGCAGGACACTTTAGAAAAGACAGGTGCAACCACAGCTTCAGCTAACTGATTAATTCAAAGCCCTTTACTGTGTGAGTGTCCTGCACTTTACATTCTCAGTATAACCAGGAGACTCCTTAAAGGGAGGTGAGGTGAAATGGCCATTCCCTTTGTTTGCAAATGACCAAAATGGCATTCTTCTTGCTAACCTGCCCCCCCCCCTCCCTCCACCCTTCAGCTCCAGAGGGGGTGCAGGGCCAGAGGAGTCGATGAGCTGAATACAAGGGAGGGATTAATAAGTTTGTTGCCTCAGACAGAAGTGGAGAAGTTAGACACTCTGATACTTGTCCAGTTCAACTCTTCGAATGTTGATATCATCTCGACTGTAAGCACTTTCTGAAAGTCCAAGATGCTGATATGAAGACCTGATAAGGTTAAATTTGCTAAGGTTACAAGAACTTACTCAATTTATCTTTGGCCATGAACTAATCAATCAGCCCTTATGTGATGGTGTAGACTGCTTGACAGATTGATCATATCTGACTGAATTTTGTGCAAGTTGGAGTCAAAGGCCTCAGCCATGACTCTGAAACATCGCAGTCCACCTGTACTGTGTATTGATAGATTCGCGGTGCTGTCCATGGTGCTGAAGGGATTTGTATTTCTACCATTTTCTCAAAGTCTCGCCTCCAGTTTTGTCTTTGATCTACAAAATTCCCTAACTATATGACAAATACTCAATTCTATAACATAACCAGAACTAAACGAAGCTCATATTTCATAGAGTGGCCTCACCTTTATGATTAAAGTGACATGTTGCAACATGCAGTCTGGGAAGAGCAAAGGGATCAAAACGGCCCTCTGCTGCCTGAAGTACTCCTTATTATTCCAACAATATTACTTTGATCATCCAATAGAGTTAGTCTGTTGAAAATACGCCCCAAAACCAAGTCAGCTCTGTAACAAAATTAGCTTACCCTAACCCTGAGCATCTGGCCAATTCCCCACTGTTAAAAATGAACACATCATCAACTGAGTGCAATACAATAGAATTTAACACTGCCACAAAACAACAGTCTCCAAAATGACCTTAAACTGATCAACTGACACAGCGTAAAAGCAATAAACTGAATGTATAATGATTCAGAAAGCTGAAATTTACTTTGGGGCTATTGTGTTATATTTTGTACCAAGCATACCAAACAATCTGATAGCACAGAGTATTCTCACTCAGAGCTGTGAATGCTTTTTCTCAGTTTCTGCTCTGAGTTATGAGCCACAAAATCCGAGCCACATAGCTGCTTTCCAGGCCGGGCTGCTCCGGGTTTAATGTCATTTAAAATCCATGCATCACACCCACGACTCTCCCGGATGAGTGCCCATGCTTACATAACCGCATTTTCTTATTTTGTGTGTATTCAGGAATGAAAGAGACAAAGCTGAACTGTCAGACAGAAGATCAGTCAAAGACTCCGTACACACACATTTACACACTGTGTGAGAGATGATTGATAAGGATTGATAGCTTGGTTTACAGTTACAAAACAAGCCGTGATTACTGGTTAATCTTCCATGGTAAGATGATTTAGTTTGGTTTAGCTGTTGACTGACTGACAGGTTCTTTTGTGTGCCTGAGTGAAGAGCTTCCTCAGGAACACTTGACCCTATAAGCCAAGTGTATAGATGCGGAGTGTGATGATGTAAAGTACATGCTGCTGTACACACAAGAAACGTCTCAGCCTCGATTTTTTTCTCCCATTCATGGTCTTGATTGGACATAAAAGCATATTTTGACAAATACATATAAAGAAATGGCAGGAAAAGGGTTAATTTACTTGAGTTTTTTATTCTTTTTATACAAATCCTTAATTGACTCTTTGACTCCTGAATCGATTTTTTGTATATGTAAATAACTAGCCCTTGTATCTAAATTACCATTTATACACCAGCAGAAATTAGCATTGACAAATTGCTTTATTTCATATGCTGCGCACGGGTTACAACCCCTGTTTATGCTGTACAGCTATGTATTTTATTTGCTCGGTGGAAATGAACCAATAGCTGTCGACTTTACAAACTCTGCTCAAACATTTCACAAAGGCCAACTACAGCAACCTCGAAACCTCAAAATTTGAACTTCAGTTCAAATTTGCATACAGTTTAAAAGATGTGCCCACCAGCAGGTAGATAAACTGTGTGCCAGAAGAGGGCAGCTCTTTTAGTATATTTTATGAGCGATATGTGCTGCCCTTGTTGCTATAGCTTACACTTTGTAGCTTGTGTAAATCTTCTTTCAGATGTATAAACGTGTGTAAATCTGACCAAATAATGTCTTAAAGTCATGAAATCAGAACTTCAGCTCCAGAAAAAACATGGATGTCTGTATAAAATTTCATAGCAATAGGTATCAGGACAATTTAATCAGAACTAAAAAGCTCATACCAACAGGAAGGGCTAAATAAAAAGTGAGAGATTACAAAAGTCCCCCTCCTGTGAATATGAACATCTTTGATCTGTAAATAATACTGAAGTATTGTAATCTCAAAACAGTATTATTTATTATCTCTCAATAAAGATATGTGACTCAGGTCCAGCGGTGGATAGAGTGACTGAAGCGACCAACATGCCATCCAAAGAGGAAAAAAAATTAACTATGAAAACTATGCTACCCATAAAATTTCTGCCATATATTCATTCATTCATTGGGTTTTTTTGCGCACAGCAGCAGGAGTGCCTCCCTCTGTTATCTGAGGGAGTTGAGGGAGGGTACACCTGCAACTACCAGAATCCCAAAGTATCCATTACTTTTCTGTCCTTTCCAATAACTCTCCCAGAGGAATGGAATCTGAGGTGTCTGCACATCTCTAATGGACTCCGTGATAACAACTACCGTGGCTTCACAGTGTCTGATGGCTTTGTTTGGAGGCCTGATAAAGACAGGCTAGAAACTGTGGTGTTGTATACTGTGGCTGAGGTGATCGTGTGGGTAACAACACAGAGCAGCATGCCGCAGCCTTACAGAGTATATTGAGCGATTTTTCAATTTCACATTCGAGAGCATACTGTATTGTTTCACTATTGTACTTTCACTATGGGGTGTAAAATAAAAAGAATAGGTGTATTCCTTGTCGCCGAACACTGAGCTTTTGCTGACTTTGCCACATTTAGATGAAATTAGCATAGTCTGGACGAGCAGTGATGGAGATGCTGTTGAATGTTATTTTGTCCTGTCATTATATTTTTGACCTCCCGCTGATGACCATAAAATGAGGGAGCATTGGATTAATAACTGAGGGACCGAGGGAACTAAAATGACAGATGGAGGAGAGGTGAAGTGTTTAGCCTCTGCAGGTTACACTCTGCAGGCTGCCCGACTCAGGTAATCGTTCCTTGTGTCAGAGAAAGTCTCTTGGCACAGGATCCTTATTGAATGTGTCCTCGACTGAACTCCGAGATCATTTTGTGGCTGATTAAAGGGAAAAACAAACTGGTCTTATTTAAGTCTGCACATGAAACGAGTCTGGAACATAAAAGGCCTGTGGACAAAGATGCTGTCAAAACAATAGCGCATTTATGTATTTTGCCATCCGCTCTCAGTGACAGCGAGGCAGATGTTTGTTTGGAAGGCAAGGTCAATACTGATGAGAAATACTTCTGATCCTGATATCTCTTTGATAATTAAAAATCAAAAAGAAATATTATTTGCCAAGTGCAAACTTTGTCTTGCTTTCCCGTCTACTCCTAACACACATTTAGAAATATTAATCTATCCATTCTCTGTGAGCTCTTTGCAGGGTTGGGGTTGGGGGAGCTTAAGTCAATCCAAGTTTACATTGGACCAGGGTGGGGATGCATCGTGAATAAGTCATCAGTTCATCACAGGGCTCATGACTTAACTTACATAACACCAGTTTCCCTGACATGCATGTCTTTAGACTGTTAGAGGAAGCTGGAGCACCCAGAGGAAACCCGCTCAGACAAGTGTACTCTGAGAAATCCAGCTACTTACAATATATGGCTGATTACCTGAAAAGGAGTGACACAGACAACAGCACCTCGCTAAAAGAGTAATGACGCAGAAACGCTTGAAGCAACTGCACAAAAACAAACACTCGCACTCAGGAAAAAAAAAAAAACAAACACTATGCTGACACAAGCCCAAGAGCACAACTCACTGATCTTTTGCCCAGTCGGAGACATCACAATGAGCCGCAAACTAACATTAGAGACACAGACAATTGCATATTTACATCTAGCATACACAGAGGAACGTCAACAATTGCTTTCCACTAGCTGAATGAAATTTCCATTAACTTTCTGAAAATAAAAAAAATAAATAAATCTGGATCCCGAGCAGAACGTTCCCCTGAAATCACCATCCAGCTGCTAACTTAATGCAGAGCAGGTACAGTTGGGCTGCACGCGCTGCCTGCTGGAAAAACTTTGATGAGAGTTGTGAGACTGGAGCAAACTTAAAAAAACCAAAAGCTCCATGGAGATAAAAAAGAATCTGATGATAACTCTCTGCCTGTTGCGACTGACTGACCCCTTTCATATCACGCAGGCTCTCTGTGAGCTTAAATAAGTAGTTTGGGTGAGTAAAAGAGGAAACGTATCAGCAATGATGCTGACGCAGGTCATTTTAAGTACTTACATACCATTTTTGTTGTTCAGGCATGAGCACTAGCTTGACACAGTTTACTCCTCTCCGGCAGAAGAAACTTGCCTACCTCGGTTTGAAGTGCTCTCAGCTCACTTGAGCAGAAATAGAGCAGCACTTCGGGAATCGCTGCTCAATCTGAGAGCAGCTCAAGGAAAACCTCTGGGGTGCTCCGGTATTCACTCCTCAGATGAAGTTTCAGCAGATGTTCCACCATGAAGGCAGCCTTGTCAAGGCCCCCCTCAAACACATGAGGAGTATTGCTTCATAGCTTTGGATACAGTCAGTTTATTCCCTGTTCCTCCTGCAGCTATTCCCAAATCAGCCAGCGTATTTCCTCCCTCTCTCTTTTTTCCCCCAATTTCATTACTTCACCTCAGCAAACTCACCTGCACAGTCATCCTTACATGAAATAAATTATAGTAAATAAATAAGTGGATTTTATTGTTTCTTTTCATTCTGTACATTACAGATAATATTTATTAACAGATTACCTTGGGTAAAAGATCCTTCGACAATTTCCAAGGCTTCAAATGCTGGATTAGACTTTTCTTTTTCCGTCAAAGATCTCTTAACAGATACATCACACAGATTGTGTCTAATTGCCAGAGAAGCCTTTATCACTTTATTTCTGTTCTGCCATGGCCCTTGTCACTGAGATTATCGAAACACCGGGGTCTTTCCTCAGGTTGCTGCCTGCAGATATGGCCATTAGTTCTGCTCCTGTGCTTACGGGGGAGAAATCCCAGGTCAGCAGAAGACAGCAAGACAGAGGAGTGAATGACATCCTATCCAATTACTTGTCACCTCTACACAGGCTGGTGCAGAGACTTGAGGAGACCACATGAGACAAGCAATTACATGGAAAAAGGATCTGATCACCACAGAGGTATACACACCTCTGGCTGGCCCCCGCTGTAGTCTTTATGTCTTAAAGAAGAGACTGACTAAAGTTCTCAGGTATTTATAACCGTAAACACATCGATTCTCCCAGAAACCCCTGAAGGTTTATTTTTTTTTTCCAGACTAAAATCAAAGTGGGATCTATATGTATAAACGAGATCTTAGAGGAAATACAATATCTTCTTTGGAGATGAACTACCATGTCTCCCAAGGCCTCTTAATAGAACAACCAAACATTGATTTTGGGAAGGAGATGACCCGGATGAACCGAGAGTTCACCAAGACAGCAGACAGCCACAGTCACTATTAGGGGGAAAAAATGAGGAGTCACTGGCAGAGGATTTATTGTGGAGGCAGAGCACAGAAAAACTAGTGGCCTGCTGCTTTCTGCTGACACGACATTACACATAATTGAATGCCATTTGCCAGTCTGTCACTATTTTGAACATTACACCTTTCAGTTATAATAGCATTTTACTCACCATGTTAATTGATTTACAACAGAGTCTGACAGGAAGCAACAGGAGCAATCGGACATGTTTGAAGCAATTTCCCAATGCAACTACATTTTCTACGCAAGTAGTCTTAGCAGCTCTAGCTTGTCCCCAGATAACAGCAATTCAATTTAAAAGTAGAGTGTTTTCTTAAGATATACAAGTGTCAGGCAAATGTGAAAAGACACACACCAATTTTCCACTAGAAGTCAGACTCTGGCTCTTTTACTAAATCCAGTCAAAACGAAACTTGTTATGTCCTAGTCCACAGATCGTTTTGTCTTATAAATGCATGGAAGGCCATCTGTTTTTTTTTTAAATTATTTAACCTTGTCTTGACTCGACATAAAGGAGCCTGTGTTTTTCACAACACCCAACTCTGGAAACTCTCTGACAGACCACTGCTGTGGGCTGGTTAGCATACACAGAGGAGAAACAAGACAAATGTGACTCAAGCAATGACCTGGAAAAAATACAGAATATCAAGCAGAGAAGAAAATTATAAATGCAAGCTTATTCTTCATCTTTGCATATGTATATATATGTGTGTATATATATACAAATGAAGCCTTTGAGAAGTAAGAGTGAGTACAAGTTGTACTTTCGCTGAAGATATGTACAACCAATATATGGAAGCACTACATATATTTTGTTTTATCACACATTTATAGTCACTTTCCTGCTCATTTATATTTATATTACAGTTAGAGTGTCTTCCTGACTTTGCATAAAAATCTAAAGAGAAATATTGCAATAATTTGTCTTTGCATACAGGCTGATAATAAGATATGTTTTATGTCTATGTCATCAGGATTAGGTTTTTTTTGTCTGTAATTGATATTAATGCAAAGTTACTCTTTTTTGGTACACAAGTTGGTTTGTATATTAGCTCAAAAAGTTGCCTGAAACTTCCTCTGAGCAACAAATCAACTCTGTGTGACAAGATGCCACTCACAGATGAAGCCCGCGTGCTTGTTACATCTATATTTATCTTATATTTTGCCTGTAGTTTTGTAAACATGCTGTGAAGGGGCTCTGCTACGACAACTATCACCAGTCATTATGGTGATGTTTGAACCAGAATGTCTCTGCTGTGGTTGCTCTTCGGAAGTTGCGTTATAAGACTATCAGTGTGTTTGATCATTGTGACAGAGCCTGGTGATATCAAAAAGCTGCTGAATTGCCACCTTCCATGATTGCATATAAACACGGATCATTGGCACATTAATGCAGCCAGTCAGAGTGTCATCTTGTTTGTTTTGCTTCGACTGAAAAGAGAAATATCCCCAGATAACAGAAATGGAATTTCTGAGAAAGGGCTTTCCCTTCTTATGACCTCTGATTTCTCCTTTGGCTCCACCTTGCACAGATGTTCGGCTGCTGAGCAGTCTGAACACAGCCTCTAAAAGAATTGTGCTGATAGATGATTGATCATTCACTTAGAGGTCTTCATGTTGGTATTAAAATGATCCTCCTTATAATTTACCCCGGTATTGATTAGAGATAAATCAGAGCAGAGGAGCTTGTGTACAGTGCAGAGTGAGAGAATCACTCCTTGAGATGTCACACCTGCTAAACTCAGGCTGCAGACTCGGTCCCAGTCTGTGCATTCATTTGTCTGCTCTTATATCATATGTAATATCTCTAATCATATTTTCATTAATGGGAGGAAATTGGTCTCATTGCAACAGTTTAGCATTTTAAAATGAAACTGGCTGAAGAGGGTTTTCGCATTAATAGCGCTTATTTGGTTAGTTACTGATTGACCCAAATGGGGATTACATCACTCACTGGGCACAACATGTGTTAGTGTTGTCTTGTTTATACCGCTGGCCATTCAGTTAGTGATTAGGCATTCAAGTGGGTCTGGCACTGGTGCTGTAGGGCTGAATGCTAAATTATAACAAAAGCCCACTGGGGCCAAGTGTATAGTATTGCAGCCCCAGGGTGCAGCATTCATTAGTTTGAAATATTGAAGCTGCATTTGATGCTTTGCCTCGGGATAATGTGAGCAGCAATAAGTATCTCATTGTCAAGCCACAACACAAATACTATAATGCATTCACTTATTGGGCTTTTAAATGTATGATTTATATTCAAAGCAGGAAGGTCAAACTTCTCACACTCTTTTTATTATCACACATTATTTTTAGCTGCAGGGAATGAGGTTTTTTTTTTTTGTCACTTTAGTTGCTGTTGAATTGTCCTCCGGTGATGATTTTTAACTCCTCTTGCTCACATTTTTACAAATTTCCCCCCTAACCTGCTGGATAAACACTTAAAATGAGCTGATTCAGGCCTTCCGGAGATGGATTGACTGCCTGATGATAATCTGATGAATTTCTGCATATATGAATGTTGTAATTTAGGATGCAGCTCGTCGCTCATAAATTACAGCTGATGGAAGTGTGGCAAGAGGGACAGCTCCATGCATAATGAGGCTCAGCGGCATAGGTATCATTTAATTAAAAAGCCAAGTGACAAAAGACGCATGTATCCAAACAGTCAAACTTAACTCAGGCAGAGAAGCTGAAGATGGATGGCGAGTAAACTCAGCAGATGTTTGGGAGGAAAATGCACAAAAAAAGCTGCAGCGAAGGGATAAAAATATGATGAACTCTGCGCGTGTCGCTGTAGTAACTCACAAAACAAATCTCATTTGGAATCAAAAGTGTGTTGCTGCTGATCATTTCAGTTTAAGTGTTTAAGTCTCTCCTGACAAAAGGTAACTGCTGTTTTTTAAACTGTTTAAGCTAACAAAATTGCTTTAGATGGATTAAATAGATACAGGAACACATCAACGTGGTTTATTTATTCTTAAAAGCCTTTTGCGTGTATTTATTTTGTGATAAATTGAATACGTTGGCTACATGGCCACATTAAATGCTACTTTTCCATGCAAAGGCATCTTTGAGCATTAAATTATCCAGCTGTTTCGGTGTAACAGTTTAAAGCTGCTGGGTTATCTGCAAGTTAACAGCGTTAAAATGGCGGCAGGAAGTTTAAAAAGTTTAGCACCAAGAAAACTTGTAAGACTTCACTGACCTGACTCACTGATGCTGTTATCAGAAGTAATTAAAGGGACCAGAGAGGCAAAAGATTTAACAGTGGTGAGTGCAGTTTTCTCGAGACGAAGCGCTGCTCGCTGCTGTGTAGACGACAGTTTACTGCCTTGCTGTTTGCCTCTTCTTTGTCTCCGCCTGTCTGGTTTCAGGGCATAGAGGAGATTGCCTTTGTTGTGTTACTTGTTATTGTCGTGCAGCTTTGCTATCATTTGTTCAACTTAAGGGTTCAACTGAACACTGCTGAAAAGGAGAAGAAGTATTCAGTCATGCCACACTGGCTAAATTTAATTTCTGTCTTTTCCCGCATTGTCGGGGAAATCTGCTCAGGCTCTCACCAAATAAGCTTTTTTTCTTATACCAGGACCCAAATGGAATAGTAAATATAGCAGGGGCCCCCGGGGGGGTACCAGGGCTCCCCGGAGGTGCGAGCAAGGTGACTAAGTGCGACAGCAGTGAAGGAGCTGTGGGTGACCGGCTCCTCCTGAGGGGCTGACAGATGCTGATGCTGACAGATCGAAAGAGTGATTATTCAGAGCTTTGGAGATGAACTAGTGCTTGTGTTAGCTGGTTCCCCCTGGCAGCAGAATCACTCCCAATCACACCTCTATAAATCACACACACATATCCTAGCATGGTGTAAAAACAGCACCATTGAGCAAAGGTGGTCATGCTGATGAAAGAGTGGTTATCAGGAAAGAGTACCATCAGTGACCAGAGGAGCAGCACACTCAGCTGCTCACCACCGACAACGAAAGCTTTGAGGCTCAGCTGTGAATTTCTGCTCATATCTTATTTTGTTGAGGGCTTTTCATGTCTATTTTAGGGTGTAACCCATATAAGATTTTCTTTTTTTTTTTTGGTCTTGTCAGCTTCAAGTGTATTGAGAACATCTTTTTAAGCACATTAAGCACACAGGGACGTTGGAAGCGGACTACAATCTAAGACTAAGACTACACTTTTTAAAATTAAATTTGACTGGTGTGTTCCCTCTAATGTGTCTAATTAGATATTTTCGCACAGTGGACGTGGATGTTTTCACAGTTCTGAGTGATTTTTGCAAAGCATCTTCTCTCATCTGACAGAAACAACATGGCTCCCTTGTTCAAAGTGCCTCAAGTGTCTTTGAGGTTGTAAACAAACAGCCTGGTAGTTTGCATCATATTAAGCCAGAGCTGCAGCCATCAATTCAATGTAGAAACACATCATGTTGCAGTCTGGAAACGTATACAAAATTGCAAAAATAATGAATGAATGAAAAAACCCTCTTGTGCATCCACTTGAACCACTTAGGTATCTTTTTTTTTAGCAATTTATGCTTGGCCTCATGTGCACTTCAGCCCATTTTATGTGTTTGTTATATACACATATCAAGATTCTTTTCACTTTCACCTTTTAACGTTCTGTACAGTTCCATGCTGAGCTTAGTCCTTTATTTTTACTCATGAAGTCCCAGAGTAACACCTACAGCGCATTTATGATGGGTCATGTGACCATTTGGGAGTCATGTGTTTCCATAGCAACCGACTGAACTTGACCGAAAGTTGCCTGTGGAAAAACCAGCGAGCTAGCTGATATAAAAGTAGCTCTTTCGGAGGCTAAAAGGCAAGATTTATCCAATTCAAGGATTGTAATGTTTAAATATCACGCTGTTTGTCAAAAATAAACTTTTGTTTACACATTTCTTGAAGAGCTTTGGATAAAACGATCGAGTAAATATTGGTGTGACACAGATGTCACATCAGGCAATTAGTCTAAAAAGGGTTTAAAATTTTCAGAAATGTGTTCTATGTGCTCTATTTAATCTGTTTTATGCTCCCCTTAATTTTCCTTGAGGTAGAAATGGGTCTGGGTCTTTATGGGTTAAGATCTCAGCAGAAAGGCCTAAAAAATGCTCAAACCAGAACACTGAATGAGCACAGGAAGATCTTCGGAGCACAGCAGAGTATCTGACCTTTTAGACAGACAGGTGGGGAGGAGGGCTTAAGATATCCTATCTGACAGTAGCCATCCCATATACTCTGAATTTCAGATCCTGCCCTCGAGCTCTCCGTTTACATTCCCCTATAAAGTGTAACAGACACGAGCCCTCCTTCACCCCTGCAGACATTTCTGCTCTGAATGAGGCTGAGGAGGAGTTAGTGGGTCTCTGCTGAGCGCGCGGCGTAGCTGTAATGGTGTGATGATGTGCACCATGATGATGGTGACCACTGTGATGTCTGTGATGTTTCTGATTCTGATGTGATTGTATTTTGATGGCAGAGATAATAATGTAATCAACATGGTCTGTTCATTATGCACTTTATCCTCCTTGTGCGTTCATGTGGTCACATCCTGTTTTCGCCCCCGTTTCTAACCTGTTCACATGCTTATGCGATTTTAAAACAGCAGGCAGCTAATGAAGATTAAAATGATCTAAATTTGAGATTTATTTGACATCTGACAGTGTTTGATGATCCAGTTATACATGTATTTTGGCCTTAAAGCTCTCTAAGCTTTTCAAAAAGGTGAAAATCCCCCACAAGAGGCTGATGTTACAAGATTAATTTGTTTTATACATTTTAGATGTCTTTGTTGCTGTAGTTCACTGAAGGTCGGACATCAGGGACTGCTGTATTCAGGGCACCTCCTCTCCCCTCACTGTACTGTACTGTATGTCTGTGCTCTTTCATGTACTGCACAAGCACTCGCCATAAAACCAACTGCCCTCCAGGGACAAAATAAAGTCGAAAGTTGAAGTATAATTGCTCACAGTCAGGGCAACACTGAAGAACTCCAGTTTGAATGGCTCAATACTGGTCTCATGTGTGCCATATTTGTTCCACATTCCCATGTGATCTGGACTGGAAGGGGAAATAGAAAGACTCTTTGCTGTTTATGCCAAACATATGTCCTGTTAGAACAAATGGTCTGATCTTAGCTGCAGTACAAATGAAGATAACAGGTTGATAATAATTGTTGTTATCGTATTTATTATTCTGCACCACATACAACATATGCAGAGATACACATTCATCTGCTGGAATAGCCTCAATGTGTTTCACACTGTGCTGGATAAAGATGGTCATGTTCTCGTTTCTGTATCTCATTATGTTTAATTACATGTTCCACATAGTTCCTGGAATTAAACCAAAGGGTAAATCCTGAATCTCTTTCCATTGATAAAAATCCACTGAATTAATGTGATAAAAAAAATGTGATGTCTGTGATTTCTTATCCTTTGAGCTTTGTCCTGATGTGATGAACATAATGATGTGACTTACACTGTAAGCTCCTATTAACATTGCAAAAGCCAAGATGAATAAACTCAATGATGCGCTTCGATGAACTATGAAACAAATCAGTGGTTGAAATATTGCCCCCTTAAGCAGAAGGCACCAGCTCCAAAGCAGCATTGTCATGTCGATAATTGACCAGGAAACAAAGTGTTAACAGCAGATTTCTCCAGCACCAAAACACATAAAACAGTTTCAGCGAGTTGTCATTTGAAAGCAATTTAGGAAGCAGTAGGATCTCATTATTACATCAATTTAATTCCAATTAGAAGAAATGAATCAAATTATCCTTTTCATAGCATGTGGCAAAATAACTGGATGAGAAGTGAACGTGACCGACTTAGATAATCACATCATATCAGCAAATTGATTTCATTTTTTTATTTTATTTTTCTGATTTACGTCTACTCCTTTTGTAAATGAGGACAAAGGGTCAAAAAACGAAATTAACAGGGGCACAATCCATTTTTGGAATGGGTTATTATGAATCACAAATTAATTTAGCATTTTATAAAATTGCAATTTAATTAGCCTTTTTAATAGCTCTAATCTACACACTCTGCACCCTGTAACACAATGTGGATCCTGGTGTAAATTCTGACACAGATTTGAGCTCATATTAAAAATCAAGAAAGTGAGACCTACATTCAAGTTTTCATTAGAGGGAACAGTCCATGGGTGCAAATATAGACAATACAGCCGGTATGTTTGTATTGGGTCCCATGGGGGTTGAGTGGCAGATAGCAGCCCCCCACCTCAAATGGACATTGCGGATGACTCACCATGCCATCTTAAAATTATGCTTTTATAAAGCAATGAACTCAAGTCAAGGTGAAACTGCTGCTATTCGCTTTATGTCTAAGAAAGAAAAAAAACAGAACAGAAAGGCAGCAAAGCTTTTGTAATTAAAATCTGCAGGTTTTTTTGTTACAGTCACCCAAAGAAACCCTGTCTAGCAGCAGTCCAGGGGTTTGACCAGCACCGGCATGTTGTCCTTGGTGATGTGTTAACAATAACACAGCAGGTAACATGAGGTGACAGTGAGGGCTGAGATCCACCTCATGTGACTGGAACAGCGAATGAGATGAATCTGTTTCAGAACAGAAGCAGCCATGTGGCGAGGGGTTCCCCTCACATGACGAATGTATTTGAAGTTTAAATTTGGAAATGGTACCACTGTTCGCAGTGATTGTGCGCCTGTGTTAGGATGCATTATGTCTGTGTGCTGTTTCACTGAACATCACTTTGTGTTGCATCTGTTCCAGAAGAGGGAAGTGAAGTGATCAGTGTGTGTAGGAACAGATTGAGTTCTATTTTAGCACCAACCAAACTTCCGACAGTCAGCATGTTGATCTGAATCTCTTTGCTGTTGGGTAACAGTATTAACCACTGCACTCAGCAGTCTTTTGCTACATATAAATAAGCTTTTTGACCAGATTGAGTTGTCAGTTGAAATACATGTTTTAAAATCCAGCTTTTTGAGTCAAACTTCAAACTTCAAAATGAAAAGTTTTTAGCGACTTTTTTTTTTTGACAGAAATAGAGGCTGTGGTCAACTTAAATCCATGTATTATATTTCAAGCTGCAATTTGATTCCCACGCAGGTTCTCAGAATAGGAAAAAAAAAAGGTGTCAACAATTTGTTCCCTCCCTGACCATCAAAAAGTTCCACGTCCCTACTGTTTGCTAGTGGTGGAAAATGACTGTGCTTTTTGTCACGCATACTTTGATGTCCCCGAGTGTGGTTCTGTTTCTCACAGCAGGCATCGACCACAATAACCACTGACATATGAGAGTGAACACCTGAAAATTAAGTAGCCACTCTTTTTCATTACTTAACTCTGTGGGAAATTTATTGAACTGAGCATTTTTCACGGGGGATTGAAAACAAGATTTTGTACCTTTTGTGAGAGTTGCTTCCCTTGACTACAAAGTTTTAGTTGTGTAACAAACTTGGCTCCACATATGTTTTTTGAAAAAGCAGCTGCAGTGACAGATGGTTCAGCCTCTCACACCTATTTTTGATTTTTAATTTAGCTCTTATGTATTTGAACTTTGCAAACAAACATGTCAGCTGCTAATTGAATCAATTGTCCAAAGTTGTAAAATATTAGCTTTATCTGAGGATATTTGCTAGTTGCCTTAAATGAACTATAGATCTTGTCAGCAGTTCCTGAAAATATCAATGTATAAAATGAAAAGTATGTTCCTCTCCTGCTTTTGATTATCGCTCCCTATGCTGAGGAATTACTTGATAAAAGGCAGCATCAAGTTATAATTAGTTTCTCCTCTTTTGCAGACAGAAGTTCCCTTACTGCTGAAACTCCTTTGTGCTGATTGTGTTCTAAATCATTTCAGACAGCTGTGAAAATGCATTTTAGATAATGCAAATCTTCAATGTGCTGCCCACAAAGAGTCAGACCCACACAAAATATCACATTTGTCCTTGGTTGGTTTGAGTTATCCTAAATGAAAATCAATAGTCTTTGTTCAAAGGATCCATATAAATCTTGCAAGCACAATGTCTAATTTTTGCCGACAAGATGCTGTCACTATTGGAGAGCTTATCTTTATTGATTAGTAATAGTCTAACTATTGAAATTGAAAATGAAATTGCTCTTAAGCCATTTTCACAAAATTTTCCGATCCAGCAAAGTGATAGCATATCTTAATATAATGCTTGACCGAAAGGCCACAGTGGTTGCACAGCTGGTTTAGGTACAGAGCCTGACACACTGGGCCGCATTGTATCTCAGGATAAAGAACTGAATTGAATCCAGTTCTCCCTGAATGAGAAACTTACTTAGAATTTTTTTTAGATTGATGTCCGCTACTGGCTTGATTACTCTGTGTACCTTTCTTCTTGACTTCATGAATAAAGCAATCATGGAGGTTAAGTGAATGGCCTTGAATTGTGCTTGATTGCAAGCTGCCAGATAGCTTCAATTTAAATCATTATTTTTTCCAAAGCTCGGAGTTTTAATGAAACTGCCCTCTCTGTGTGTCTTTTCTCTCCAACAGGCCAGTGGGGTCATTGTATCGGCGAAGTGTGTGGAGCTGGTGGGGTTCAGACGAGGACAATATGGTGTGTACACATGGAGGGCTGGACTACCCACCATACCCACTGCAAGCACACCGACAAACCGGAGAGCCAGCGGCACTGCTTCAAGGTCTGCGACTGGCACCAGGACCTCTTTGAGTGGGAGGTGTCAGACTGGGGAGACTGTGTTCTCGTCCCTTTCTTTGCCAACGAGCTCACGCTGAGGACGGCTGAGTGCATCACAGCGCAGCACGGCATCCAGAGGCGCAAAGTCCACTGTGTGCGTACTTCAAACCGCACCGCGGTCACCTCGCGGATATGCGAGTTCTTTTCCCAGAAGCCTCCTGTGGAGCAAGCATGTCTCATCCCCTGCCCCCAGGACTGTGTGGTTTCAGACTTCACCCCCTGGTCAGGTTGCAGCAAAACCTGCGGCGCTGGCCTGCAGCATCGGACTCGACATGTCTTGGCCACGCCAATGTACGGAGGTGCGAACTGCCCCAGCCTGACAGAAACAAGGACTTGTTCTAACCCTGTTGACTGCCCTGCTGGGGAGGGCGAGCACCAGTACAGCCTTAAAGTAGGAGCCTGGACTCAGTGCCGACTGCAGCATCACAAGGATGCCCTGCTGAGTGGCAGGACCACAGTGGACTTCAGCACCGGCTCCAATGAGAGCAACACAGCCATGCTGCACACACACGCTTCTCACCATCACTCCCATCATCAGCACCACCCCCATGCTCATGTGCACAAGCACCCCATGTCATGGGAACTGGAGGTGGGATACCAGACGAGACAGGTCCGCTGCACGAGCAGTGACGGCAAGAACGCGATGCTGAGGTGAGCCAATCACATGCCCTGCAATGTGCTGTATCTTTCACTAAAAAATAAATAAATAAATAAAATAAATAAATAAAAATACATAAATAAATACCTAGGATGAACACATGAACACATGGTGGAAAAATAGGGCATTTCTTGAGATAAGCCCTAGTTTTCAGGTAAGCGAGGTGGCTGTGTGAAAAGAGCTGTTTTGTTGCTGTCTGTATAACACACACACACAGATAACTGGATTTGTCTTACATTAATCTCTTCATCCACTGGTGTAGAATCTGAGTTTGAATATGCAGCTGAACGTGGGTGTCAGGTGAAACTGTCCTCATAGAGCTGATTGTTTTTATGGTTTTCTGTGCTCTTGTTTTGTTTCGTAAGATGACAGGGACGTGATCAATGGTCATCCTCCTCACAAATCCCACTGGGTCAATTGCTTCATGTGGAGGTGTATATTCACTGGCACAGAATGGTTCTTATCGATGGCGGTTATTTATTCAATTATAACTAGATTATGTGAAAGCTGGTGTGTCTGCAGCATATTAGCATTGTGGTGTGGCCCTGCACTAGCAAATGTCAAGTGCTGCTCCCCTCCTGTCCCTGCTGTTTAAGCTAACCCTGGTATTTGGATTTTATAAAAATGGATTTTTCCTGCACATGTTCTGCACCAAAGCAAGCAATCACACACAAGCACACGCACATACACACACATTCACGCACACACACAAACACAAACAGAAATAATCCACAATCCATCTCACGCTTTCTTTGAAGGAGGGGGAAATCAGTGCATGTATGCAGTATTGACTAAATGCTACTGTACAACACCATTGACTTGGTGTGAAGTGACACTATTAGCGTCAACCGTTGACTGCCATTCATAAATGTTACAGTGACCACTTATCAATATGATTCTGAATGAATGATGCATTCCCTACTGCCTCTAGATTTACAGTCATGAGCAGCATTGCATTTGCACACGGACAAACAAAAGCTCTGCAGTGGCAGCGTGTATATGTGTGCAGCATCGGAAAAAGTATCATGGCCATTCTTATGTGATAAGTTTTGTTTGTCCTGTGCCCTTTGGATTCAGGTGCTTAAATTTTGTTATTTTGTAATGTGTTAGATACGTGCATGGTATTATCCCCTACAGGGCACATAAGGTTTAATGGCTTTACGGCTTGAGTGTGAAGGGACCATGTACAGTGGGCTACAGTGCCTGATTAGCATGGAATTAACTAGGAAGCTTTTGAATTTGGATTTCCCACCTGAATTCTGGCTCATTCTGCTTTTCTAATTACATCCTTCATCCATTACAAAATAAAATTCTTAAATGAGCATTGTACTCACATCTTAATAACCCAACTAATTAAATTGCTCAAATTAAACAATTTGAGCTGTAAGGGAGCTTCTTTTTTAATTTTCAGTGTGCAAATCAGCTCTTTGGACTGTCTCTGTAGGGCTGGACTTTGTCTGAGACCTGTTTTATAATCATGTCTAATTGCTTTGAATGTTGACATGTAGAAGTGGAGGCTGCAAAGGTCCGTTTTACCAGGAAATCAAGACATCTACTCAGAAATTCTCGTAGAAGATGAATTTTCTTACACTTGAAGCCATTTTTATTAAAAAAAATCTCTCTAATTCTATTCAAACTGTTCAAATTCACTAAAATGATCTGTCTGAACTGCTTCAAAGTGACAAAGCACAGCTTATTATTATTAAAAACTTAAGTCTTTTTAGACATGTTGTACACTGTTGTTTTCAAAAGATAATTCCTTTACCTGTGTATATATATTTTTTGGCTTTGTTTCTTTTATAAGCTTTTCCATTTTGGTATTTCAGATACATAAAGATGACCACTAACAGGTAGAGGGTAAAAGGTTAAATCCCTCTTTGAACAGTCAGAATTATAATAATATTTTCTCTTTTAAACTCTCTGTTTTGGGTCAACCTGCAGTCTTTGTACCAAGGACAACTCCCCCCTGACCTTTCGGACATGTGTGATGCCCAGAGACTGTCAGACATCTGATTGGTCATCGTGGAGTCCGTGCTCAAAGACCTGTCGATCCGTCGACCTGTCTCCCGGTTACCGCCTGCGGTCACGGATCATGACGCAGATCCCGGTCGGCGGGGGAAAACGATGTCCTGCCCTTGAGGAGAAAGAAGCCTGCAACATCATAGGCGATTTACTTCCAAACTGCCCCAGGTAGTTCTCAACAGCGACGGTTGTTCTCTCGTTTTTACACCCACAATCCTCAGTTCAAAAGCTTTGTTCACTTGTAATCTCCTGATGCAGACGTTTACGCATTAAATGTCAAAGTCTAAAACCAAATAACGATTCTTAATTTTGCACTGTGAGCATTACTGCCTGAATGATTATGAGGAAAAGCCTTGAGGCTGCCAATATTCATGACTCCACCACTGAATTGCTTTGTGCATAATTTTTGGTTTTACCTCAATTATCTTGTGACACCTACAATAACCTCATGTACCTCTGGGAGTTCCTGACCCTATGGACATGACAGGGATAATAAACAGCGTTTGACAAAACGTCTTTGTTTTTTCTCAGGAGCGTTGAGCTAAGAAAAGGTTTTGCTTAGTATTACATGCAGTAAACAAAGCAATCAATGGAGAATTATTTTCCCTGCTGTTAGATTTTGTTTTATTTGCTAAATCTACGCGGAGTGCCTGAGAGCAGAGGATTTACATGATTAGGGAAAACTCATTACGGAAATTAAGCATTTGATAGATTACTACAGGCTGTTGTTCTAGTAAAACCCCTCCAATAATATTGCTTTATGCACCGCTGCATTTTTCATAGTTGAAACCAAACATTTGTTCAGAAGTTTTTGAAATAAAAATAATCATTCCTCCCTCCTCCTGACATATTGTGAGAGAGGTTCTTGCCAGAGACTGCACGCGTTAATTTGTCTTTTGCTTTGTGCTTTTCTGAAACAACTGGCATCACTGTGTGTAAACTGATATGTTATCTTTTTTCAAAAAAAAAGTCAATTGTTTCTGAATGGATTGCAGCCCTGTTTTTGAAAACACACAAACATGATGCTCCATTACAGCGCCAAAGACACATCAAACAGTGTCTCCAGAAGTGATACCATTCAACTGCTGTCTGCTTGTTCACATCACAACTGTGTGTGCGCTTCTGCCAGATATGTGTGGAGGGCCACAGACTGGGGAGACTGTCGCATCCTTCCCTTACTGAGCCAGCAGGACCGACGTCTGGCGAACATCAGTATTCTGTGTGGAGGAGGGATCCAGACCAGGAAGACCTACTGTGTTCAAGTCCCAGATGACTCAGCCCCACATCACAGGAAAGAGGGTAAGAAAATCCGCCTTCAGAACGGTTGACCCAGGGCTCGCTGGAAGCACACGGTGACTCAAGAGATACACCAGAAATAAATTCCAAGTAAACTCAGTGGTGTGTTTGGATATAAGCTGTGGGCATAAATTATTAAAGTGAAAGCAGCAGAGCATTATGTTGGTTTTGCAGGCAAAAAAAAAAAAAAAACAATCATAAAGCACGCTGTGTCGCAGTAGCTAAAGCATGTTCAAAAAGCAAGCAGATGATAAGGATTAACATTTTATTCAGCCTGTGTTTCCTGAGCTGCAGTACACTATAGCGAAGGCTTTGAATATCAGGGACCCAGTACTTTGCATGTGAAGTAGCTTATTTTACCTGCAAAGGTTTAAGGTTTTTCCGTCTGAAGGACTTGGGAGCAACTGGCGTTTTTGGTGTAGCATCACAAGTTTTTTTTTTTTTTTTTACCTCAGTTTCTTATAAAATGATTGCACTTATTTCAAACCGAGGGCAGGCAAACCACAGCAGCTTTTACATTTATTGATAGCAGCTTTCATGAGGATACTCTCACTAACACTGAGCCGGTAAAACAAGTAAAGCTGCACTGGTTATAAAACCTAAAAAAATCGCTTGGTGTTTCAGTATGCAGGTGTACTTCTTGGTGTAGTTTGACACTTTAATACTTTAATTTTGTTTTGCCAAGAGTTACTGAAAAGGTTTTCCAGTGAGTTTAACTCATTACAAAGACTAAAAAAAAGGCAGTAAATCTGGGTCTGTCTATCCAGAAATAAATTTTAATCTATATAAAGTCAAAATATAAAATTAACACATTATGATTGAATGGGAATAACATGCTGCTTTTCCTGGAGTTTGGGCTAAGGCTGCCAGGAAACCAGCGGGGACACCAGCCAGGGACTGTGTCTATAGCCGTGCTAGAGGCACTGTGAAAAAGTAATGTTCACACTCCAAAATAACTGAGCAAGACACTGAAAACCAAATCACCTCGGATGAATTGAGCAGCTTTATTCCATCGATGTGTGCAGAGGTGAAAAAGAGGCTCTGTGAATGACTTATCTTGCTCAGGTGCAAAAGTGCTACATTAACGGGAATGCTTTCCACATTTCGTGTGAATGACCCACCAGTGTTGGCGATAAATGTGGTAAACTGAAGCATTAAATTCCTCAGTTTGTGCTGTATTGGACGTCATCGGCATGAAGGAAAAACTATAAACTTCGTCAGCTCGGGTAGCCAGGGGGGCGTGCTGCCGCTCAAAAACAAAACTTGTTGTCTTTGCTTTTGCTTTGCTCAGTGGGCTTGTGTTTCAGACTCATTTGCAATGCATCCTGGGATATGTAGGCACCTCAGGCAAAGCTCCATTAGCAGGGAAATGTTGCTCTCTAAGTATATATAGCTCACACTGAGGAAGTTGTTGCCTTAACTGACCACATTTACCATCCACACTTATTGGACACTTACTTTAACAGAGACAAATTCCCTTTTAGAAACTGACAATGAAAAATGGACAGGCACACACTAGTCTTAGATCCTTATCCTCAGAATATGAATAGAATTAAAATTAGTGCATGCTGAAGGGCGATTGTAAATTGCGGAGAAATAACATTTTTACTATTGATATAACAGTATTATTGTATATCAGATCTCCAACTTACCTTTTTAGATAACAGGAAAATCTCTGTTTAGTATCTTTGTGATAACACAGTGTTTGTGCACTCTAGGAGATATTTGTTAAAACCAAAAATGGGCACTTACAGCTGCTGGCAGGCTTTCTTCATCAGCAGCAACAAGTTTTGTTAAGGTTCCTGGTTGATCCTAGAAATGTTACTGAAAACTCTACAAGATAGTGAAGCTGGTAATTCCTAAACTCTAACAGTAAAGTAACACGGTAAAAATCTGTTGAACAAAGACGGGTTTTATTGCAGCCGATGTCTGAGTATAGTCTCTGTGGTGTTTTCAGTCTAACCTCCCTTCCTGTTAATGTTAGCGTGCACCAGAGAGAAGAGCTTTAGTGTGGTGATGGACACTGCACCTTAGAATGTGTGAGATTGTGCAGTTGTGCTTGGACTGGATTGTAGGAGAAAAAGATGCTTTTCAGTAAAACAAGTAAAACAGTTTCATGAGCTTGAGAAACTTGTGGGGCAGTGTGTTTTTACAGTGAATCAAATATGGCATCAGCTTCAGTTTGAAAATGGAGGAAATTTGTTTACTTTGAGCTTGGACCAGTACCCGCTCATTGTTCCCATGGTGAATTTTGCTTATTTTGTTATGCATTATGTCAACATCATGCAGGTTTAACAAGCTGTAATAACACGCAGACAGGTGGGATAAGATTATGTACTCAGTATATGAAAAGAAATCCAGTAAGAAAGGATGAAATTCACAGGAGAAGTTTGTCAAAAAGAAAGAGAATCACATTGTGTTTGTTTGTTAGTGCTGGCAAACAGTCCAAGCTCGGCATGGAGACTGTAATTGTGCAGCCAGACTGTTGCTTCTTCTTCTCGTACAATGAATCTCTAGAGAAGCGTGATGAAATCGCAGCGGTTAAAGCTCAGGTGGGCAAAAAGGCAGGCAAAGTTCAATGAACTTTTACCGGAGATCACTGAAAACTCGCAGGATGGCACCAAATCAAACCAGACCACTTTTTTATTCGGTGTACACCACTGAATGTGAAAAACTGAGTATTCGTGGTTAAATAAAATTTCTCCTTTTAGTTTAGGTCTTATTCTCCAAGTCAAAATATATTCTCCTTTAAACCATAATTTAATTCCATATAACCAGTCTGATGTAGTACTGTGCTAATCTGTATTGTTCATGGTTAGAAAAATATCAGATTTCATTCACTGCTAATAATGTATGCAAATGTATGTACACTGTGAATATCCAGTAAATTTCTGTTTTTTTAGTTTGGAAATAGAACCATGTCAGTATGAATGAAAACCTGTCACTAAGTCGTTCTCATAATAACACTGGATTAATGTAGTATGAGTATTTATCTATCTTTGGCTGCAAAATATTGGACTGATAGTTATTAATGTACGTTTAATTGATTAAATTTAGTATTGATTGTAATGAGGGTTTTCGCAGAACGACCAGCATCTCTTTTGCCTTTATCATTTTTGGTGGCTGCCTTCAACTTGAGACAAATATATGCTGTGTTTTTCATCGCGTTTCGATTTTTAACTCAACATAACCCTCATTAACTTTTTATAAAACTGAACTTTGACCTCACCCTTTTCACAACTCTCAACTTTTTGTTACTCGGAAGTGGTGGCTGTCCTCATTCTGCATGCTACCCTGTCTTTTTTCTTCTTTTTATTCCAAACAAGCTCCTTTTTCTCCTGCCAGAATCATAAAAACCCATCACTCTCTTTTTAACAGAAGTTTTTCTTTTGTTTCATTCCCTTGCAAGAAACCGTCATTAGAACAAGAATAAAAGAAGAAACCCAAAAGCTGTTAGGCTTGTGCCAAAATTGAATATGATGAGCAACATCTAAGAACTACTGTATTTGCTTAAAATGACACTGTTTATTTTTTTTTTATTATCATTATTATTTGTGTAAATAATCCAGTAACTATCACAGGTAAACCTCGATTTACGTAAAAGCAAGAGTTAACTGACTTAGAGATTACTTTATTGAAACAGTGCTACAGTGGGTGGTGCAGTCCTTTCTCTGCCTAGTTTGCATGTTTTCCCATGACTGTGTGGGTTTCTGCCTCCCGGACTGTACAAAGACATGAAGGTTGGCTGCAGACTTTAAAATGCTGGTTGGTGTGAATGATTGTTTGAACTGTCATCAGTCTCTGGGTCAGACTTATCCTGGGTGGAGCCCACCTTTTACTCAATGTCAGGCGGGATCAGCTCCAGCCCCATGTGACACGGCAAAAAATAAGCAGCTATAGATCACTGGATGGATGGATGGATGGATGGATGGATGGATGGATGGATG
>JAQNCA010000005.1:16694968-16712702 GCA_029783725.1 Acanthurus tractus
TTGCAAAATTCAAATTAAACTAAATAAAACATTCAGGCTTATGAAAACAATCCCTATTTTAAAAAAAAAAAAAAAAACTAGGTGCACATGCCTTCGAAGTATTTCATTAATCTTTTTAATTGAGCACAGTGGGTAGTTTTAATGGTTTTCAACCATGAGGTCCTCCTTTGAAAATCACACTCTTAGGTGCCGAACAAACAAAAGAACATTTTTTTTAAATCATAATACAAATTTTGGCTCACCTTTATAATCTGATTGTACCTACTTATGTTGAGTCCTGCATGGCTTCATTTCACAGCTGAGGTGTTTTGGCAGCTGCTGTGGGATGTCGCTTTGACCCACCAGGGGTGTATTTGAACAGTGAACAGCTAAATACAGAATATCAATGAGCTCTTTGAACGAATACATGTAAGATGTAAGATCATTGCATCAACTGTCATGTGCTCCTTGATGTGACCTGCACAGCTTTGGCAACTCTAAACAGACGTTTCTGTAGGCTGCCAATATGGAGAGCTACTCGGTCTGATAAAGTGGAGAACAATTGGCTCCCGTTTGATGTCTGCTGCACTAATGCAATTGACAAAAACAAGGAACCACAATTTAGTGAACACAACAGAGAAATCTGTACCACGCACTTTATGAATGTGTTTAAGCAAGCATCTCATTTTTTACAAAGAAGATCAAACACCATGTAAATTACTTTTGGTAAGAAGACCAAATGCTCAATGGACATTTAGTGAATTCCTCTTTGGGCTCTCATTTAAATGGAAATTTGCCACTCAATGGTGTGCGGAGGTGCATCAAAATGGAATATTAGATTGAATAAATCCCCGTGTTGTGGACAGGCAAAAAAAAAACCCCGGTTATTCTGTGTGAGAGACTAATGTCAGAGCCCATTACAGGTGGCTGAGCTTTCTCTGATCTACAAATGATACCAGCCATGCTTAGTGGTGAATTAGTTATACCGTGTCTTGCCTTAATATCTCCTTGTTCAGCTCCTGTTTACTCCCTTAGCCTGCTGCTGTTCTCTATTTAATATTCTCCAGAGCCAGGCATGAGATGAGAGGAGCAATTTTCTTTCTGTTCTTTCTATTTTCTCCTTTTTTACTCCATGAAAAAACTTCGCTAAATCTACCCTGCCTCCCGCCACAGTCTACCATGTTCAAAGCTGCAGCACTTTATCGATAAATAAACTACCGTCTTCCAAATCAGAAGTAAATTACATCCCCATTTTTTATCCAATGATAGCGACGCTTCCTCATCCTCCTCAGTTGTTTCCTAAAATGTTGCACATATTTCTGCTTGGATTCCATTTTCAAATTTATTACTTGATAGAAACAACACACACACACCCACACACACATACTCCACAGCTGCCTGTGTGTGTCTGAGCTTAACGTAAGCCTGGTATATCTTTGCTTGTGTTCCCTCTCTTTGTTCAGCGTCCAGGCCTGTGAATGCCAGGCTGTGCGCTGGTGAAGAGCCCCCCTCGGCCGTCCAGCAGTGCTCCATCACATGCCAGCACCACTGCCTGCTCTCCCAGTGGTCGGCCTGGGGTGCCTGCCTACATGACAACTGCAAAGAACCGCAGGGGAAGAAAGGTATGATGGAGTATTTTAATTTAGACAGTGGACAAGATATGGCTTTTAAACAGATTTGCAGAACAATATGTAAAATTGTCAACAGTGTGAGTTTGACAGGGCTGTGTGTGTGGGATCTCCAAAAATACCATCGGAGAGCCATAAAAAAACATGTTTCATTGCATCACTAATAGATTGTTAAAGATACATGAACAGATGTAGCTTAATGAAATGTTTCACTGTGTGCCTGTTTTTACCTTCAACTGCAAACATCCCCATTTACCTCCACAGAACACATCAATAGCTCTCATGAATATTGTTATTAGTAACAGTCAGCTGGGGGGCGTGCACATGGAGCACCTGGAAGCTCATTCAGTTTTATTTTTTAAATTTTTCTTTTTTTGATATGACACACATCACAGACAAGAGAAATGCACATGAAAAAGGAAGCACAAGGTTCGGATTACAGAGCGGAGACTCTGTGAGACAGTCACTGTCCTGCACACCTTCTGACTTCCCAGCCAGACCACCGTCCACTCACACTGACCGCGTTTGAGCACCAAGCATCACCAACCACACCTCAGGAGCAAGGGAGGCGGGGAGGTGGACTCTGTGCTTTATATCAGTGACGCTTGGTGCTCAAACGCAGTCAAAGATGATGGACACTCCCACATGTTTGATGTCGTTCCTATTGATTCCCACGAATTTGTGCCGCTAAGAATGAGACCATATTAACATCACTATCTCTCGTTGCTCTTTACATCTTCTCTCATAACTCATCTCTCCAAGACTAGTCATCTGCCTAAAAACACAAACAAGAGGACTGGATTTTGTGTACCACCTTGTGTAAAACTGTTACGACTAGTTTCCTCAAGCTTGTTCAAGTCCATGACTGCTGCTGTGACAAAGTGTAACAGTCCCACAAAAACAAGATCAGAGTATTATTTTAAATGCCAAAAAATGTCCCAAGATGTATCATCCGTCCAACTGCATTGAAAATCCTAAAACTGTTCTCTCAGAATCATGTTTGACAGATGGGCGGAGTGACAAAGGGATGGACTCATACCATCCAAAAGATACTACAAACTGCAAGCTAACAAGCTGGTATGATTTAAAATTGAAACCAATAACTGCACAGATGGACCAGTGGGGAAATCATAAGCACTCACTAACTGAGTCTTATCGCAAACAGCAACGCAGTACATTTACAAACGTGTGTTGACTGCAGTTGCTGCTCAAGAGCTCAGTTCATTCAATGGTCAACATGAACCTCTATATCGACCTTGTTTGTACTTTTGTGTGTTTTCATTGTAGCATCGCACAATGTTTTTAAATGCCTAACCAAGAGAGTGTGTCATAGGGACTCGAAGCGAGAGAGCAACTGAGGCTGACGGAGGCTAAGAGAGGGAATGAAATGGAGCGATGTTGTCAGAGCAGGAGAGAGAGGCAGCATACGTTTGAATGGTAAATTGTTTGTTGATAAGTGGCTGGCTGAGGGGAGGCGTGCTTCAGAGGAAGACAGTACACAGATAAACCACAGCAGACGAGAGACAGAGCGAGAGCACACCTGTAGTTCAGCTCTCCGTCCCCAGGAGGGTGAAAGGAGAATCAGCAGACAAGTGATTCCTGTCCGTGTGTGTGTATGCCCCTGTGTACTGTCTGCGTGTGTGTTTGTGTGTGTGTGCATGCAAGGTGTTCTTGAGTATTCAGCGTACTCGTGCTGTCTGAATGTTCTTGTCTTTTTTCACAGGTGAATGCATATCTGACTGCTTCAGAAAGTCTATGCATTGTGTGTGTGGTGCAACGTGTGTGTGTGTGTGTGTGTGTTTTTCACTGTGCTGTTCGTGTGTTCGTGCCGCGCTAAAAGGGCAGCATGACCTCGCCCCTGCCGTGAGTAAATGTGCATGAAAGCCCCCCGGGGGGATGTCTGAAGTGTGGATTGTTCAGGTCAGTGCTCACACTCTCCAAAGCTGGATCTCTATGGGATGAGCCAGTTTCCTCACATGGACAGTGTCATTAATATATTTCAAGGGTTGGAAAACACAGCACATGCTGTTTTGCACAGGGCTCTCTCGTGACATGCTGCCGTCTGATGGCATTCATAAAGATCCACAGCCCGGAGCAGATAGAAACCAATAGAAATCGCTCGCACTGAGCTCTGTTGCCTGCAAGGCAATGAACAGTTATTGAATAGTCGGCATTGTTATGATCCAAGTCGTTTGCTCGTGGTCCTTGAGCTGCAGAGAATTTCTGGCTTCTATTGAATGTGCACTTAGCCTTTATGTTTCACAACATCAGAATAAACTGCGATCTGTTTCTAAGTGAAAGGCCTGTGGGATCCCAGAGTTCAGGTAGGAGAGCCAACCAGCCGAGATGCTTATGCCACCCGAGCTTCGCTCCCTGGAAAATTAGACATTTAAATTGCCTTGCAGTAGCTTTATATGCTCTTCACTTTTTTTTTTCGTGTTATCTTATCACATTTTGCAGCTATGTGAGAAAACGATTTGAGCATGAGAAGATACTCAAGAGACTTTTATTAATACCCTTACTGGAAGTCACAGAGCTGAGGGAAGGGTGTATATCTGAAAACGGCGTGCTTAAAATCACTGGATGGCGCTTGTTTTCTCGAAATAAACCCGGTAAGACCAAGAAACCTTTCAATTATTAATATCCATGGGGGCATGCCCATGCCAAATTGTTTTTTTGTGGTTTGGATGTGAGTAGCAGTAAGTGCTTTGGGCAATACTGCAATCAATCCATAGTCTCTTTGCTCTTGGAGAGCACACTTGGCAGCAGAGCGGATCAGACTCCTGAACCGGTGCCTCACACCAGCAGACAGTCGGGGGATGTAATTTGTACAGAGGGTATCCTGAGGTTAGACAGATCCACCTGTAGAGGGAAGGAACGTGGGACCTTTCTGCCAAGTGTCAGAGCTGCGGTGAATGAATACGACTCCAAAAAAGAAGCTGCTGCTGCTGCTGCTCAAGTGTTGTGGGCTTTTGCTGGAGGTGGTGCTGGAGCCCAGAAAAAGCATTTTGATCCTTCCTTTTTACATATGCAATTATATTTTTCTGTTTTAAAGGGAAATTGGATGTGCTCAGTAGTTGATGGAGCCTGTAGATTAGAACACGAGGTGTCTATTTTTCAAGTTTAAAGGGTACTTTTACAAAGAAATAAAAGGCAAATCCAGCTTTGAGTGAATTGGTGGTATATAGAGAAAAATGACTCAAAATATGAGCCAATTAGGAAATCCATTAGATAAATGGCTTAATGATAATAATCGTGTCAAATGTTGATCATGTATTTGGACAATTTGCTAATCTCATAATTAAGTCATATTTACAGCCATTTGTTGTTATAAAGCCATGTCTCTATTCAGATCTCAATGTCAACTTCTATCAAACATAGTTTGTGTCATCCAAAAGTTTGTCTATGGACACAGATGACTGAGTGTAAAAGCTGCCAAATAGCTCTATTAATTATAATAACAGTAATAAGGGAATAAGTCAACAGGAAGTGCACTGTAAAAAAATGGCAAAGATGGTGATGTGGTTATCCAGTGATCACAGATGTCACCGCATGAGGAGAATTCTTGATTCGTCATTTACAGTTACTTTCTTTTTCCTCATACTTTTGAAAAGGTCGACACTGAGAGTTTGCAAAGCACAGATAAAGTGAGAGACAAGTATTTTAGAGAGAAAATATGGGGGAAGGGAAAAGTAATGTAGACATTTATGCAATTATATGAGCTCTGTTCAGGACCACAACATAAAACCAGGTCCGGTGATGCAGAGAACATTATTTTTCACATATTTTTACTTAAAGCCTCCCTAGCCTCCAGCCTTGATGTGTGTTTCTCCTATTAATGGCTCACAGCTGGTCCATTATGGTATGATATGATTGAATCAGCCAATTAAGTACTTATGAAGACTTGTTAATATTTGATCTGCGTACAGTAATAATTTAGTCAAAGCTTTATGAACAACCAAAAGTTTCCCATGCTGATATATATTTTTCTTTTTCATAATTCCAGACAGCCTTTTTGATTTGGCTTGTGTTTTTGTTGAGCCAAAAACATCAAGCTTAAATGTTTCTGGATAGATCAAAGCCTGAGACGCAGAGACAGACGTGCAGAACATGATGTAAAACTCAATGATGGTAAAATGTTTGCTAGAAGTCCTTGCAGGTTGACTAATGAAAAAAAAAACAGGGGCAGGTGAGCGGGTATGGATGGCCGAGGGGGCAGAGGACAAACTTGGAGGACAACACAGGTCAATGAACTAAACTAACAGAAGAAACATAACATGCAGAGGTTAAGAGGACGTTAGAAAAGCCATTATACTGTCTCACACAGCACAGCAGCGTCCAGTAGATTAAAGGTACAACTCTAATGAACTGCAGCTGGGCTCATTTGGTCTGGAATCTTATCCTGCTGAAACAAAATTGCGGTGAGACAAAGTTTCACTTCTCTGACAATTATTTGCAATGGGCTGTGCACTCTTGGCCAAAAGTCAATGGACACTGAGCCATCACACCTGTATGGGTCTATATGAGACCCTCTCTGCGACTGTAACAGCTGCCACTGTCTGCAAACACTTCACAATACTTTTCTGTGCCTGTTCAGTCAAAAGAGCATTTTTGGGGTCAGGTGCCGGTGCTGGATGAAAAGACATGGCTCGCAATCTTCTTTCTAATGCCTCCCAAAGGCATTCAGTGGGGTTGAGCTCAGGGTAATTGAGTCCAGTTAACTTTTTCAGACCTATCTGTCCATGTCTTTATGAACCCCACTTTGAGGGACACAGTAACGATCAGCAAAGGGCTTTCTCTAGGCTTTTACCAAAAAACTGGAAGCACCGAGGTGACTTAAATATCTTCTTGTCTTGTAGCAGTTAGATTAGCCTTCAGTAGTACTATGGGGTCTACAGAGCAACCACAGACCGCTATCCCCCTTCCACCAAACTTTACAGTAGACACTACGCATTTTGTTCGTGGTTTTCTCCTGGCATCCCCCAAACCCAGACTTCTCCATCAGACTGCCAGATTGCGAGGCGTGATTATCACTCCAAAGACATGTTCCCACTGCTCCAGAGTCCAGTAGCGAGATGCTTTACACCACTCTTGCCAACACTTGGCAGTGCAGGTGGTGATATCAGGCTATCATGCAGCTGCTTGGCCATGGAAGCCCATTAAACGAAGCTTCCAACGCACAGCCTGTGTGCTGATTTCGCTTCCAAAGGCAGTTTGGAAGTCTGTAGTTATCAATGCAGCAGATGATAGCCGATTCTCAGGCTCTAAGCTCTTCATCACCTAGACATCCTCATCTTCACAATAAAAGCATATTCTGGGACTGATCCAGAAGAAAAGAGAGTTCATAAACTAACTTGTGCCATGTCTACAGTCTCTGAGCTCCTTAGAACCCATAAATGCTGAACGTTAGTCAGCAGAGATTTATTTGCGCTGGATTTTATGCACTTGCTAGCAAGTGTGGCTGAAACAGCTGAACTACATGATTAACAACACAGTCCACTCACTTATAGCATTAATTATCTTATGTGGCACAGGAGACAATTTGTGATGTCCCCAGTTTTAACCTGGACAGACACTGGACACAAATCATTCTCCTATTTACTTACATTTTCACTAGTTTGAGTGGAGAAGCTTCACAGCCAAATCACACTGTCACACAGGATGCTAAATTTTATGTTTCCTATTTTTTTCAGACTGCTGATCTTTACTACTTATCCCTCTGGCTCTCATCATTGCAATCGCTGCTACTCCTCTTTCAGCGCAGAGTCACCACACCATCATTCAGTCATCCTTTCTTTTACTTCTGAGCGAAGGACTTTTCATTGACCATCAGATGAGATTAACTGCTCAGCCTTGGGTCTTGATTTTATCCAGGTTAGAGCCGGAAGTAAATCAAAGTGATAATTACATGTGTAAAGTCCCAGTCTCAGTCACTGCCTGGATATTCCACATCTCATAAGTGTCATGTGTGTTATATAGGTGCTAATGATGAAATCTGTGGAAAGCTATGGATCCTAACAACTAGACAGTCTAATGTCATCATTTTAGGTATCAAGCAGATGTTGGATCAGAGTATACGACATACTGCAAATGCTGACATGATTTTAGAGGAGTTGAATGAATAGCTTTAAAAGTGATTTCAGCTGTTTTTAAGATGTTTGATTTTTTTACCCACTAAAACTTTTACATCACATTCTAAGAAAGACATATTGGAATGACTTAAACGCCTTGAACGACACATTTGTCTTTTGTGAATTAGCTCCAGGACTAACTCACACAGTTGTTTTTGAAAAGAAAAAAGAACCAAGGAGCTGAAAAATGCTCAGCTGCAACAAATCCAGAGGACTCCTGGCCAAGTAAAACAAGCCTGCAGAAAGATTGGATTTCCTGCTCCTTCTTTGTCATTTGCTGCCATTTTGTCAATTGATTTTTAAAGACATCTTGCCAAAGGGGTGACGAGACTATAAGCTAATGTCATTAGCATTACAATTTTAATGGCATGAAATTTCTGAAAAACCTCCATCTTATTACACTTTCTCTTCATTTTCTGGGGTTGATACGTAGGACCAATCAAGACTGACTTTGAGCTGAAATAAACTGTCATGAGGGACATTTTATTTCTGCCACTGCAGAGTTGTTCAGTAGGTGCCAGTTTGAAGCTTTGGCTGGACCCCAATTTAGCAACAGTAACACCAGCATTGAAAACGACTGTGAGACTCAGTAATTGCAGGGACAGGTGTCATCGTCAAAGCACTGCCAGCTACTTCAACTCGACTTTCACTTGGACTTTCACACTTTTCTTAAGCACCTTGTCCTTTGCCCTGTCATCTGGCTCATTATCCTCCTCACTTTCCCCTGTCTGTCTTCTCACTTGGGATGTGGAAACAAAATGGGGATTTATCAATTTTATAGTTTATCCATTAGGGACTATTTGAGGTGTGTAATTTCTATATATTGTGTTTTGAATATTTATACATAAGGTGGAAATGAGAAGTTGAGAACTTCTTTACATCACATCTGTTCATTAACTCATGGAAATGATTTGCAAAATTTCTGTTTGTGTGTAACAAACCTCTGACAGCACCTTCACATAGATTTAGCCATATTAATGCATGACCACAGCCCATGAAAATTGCCTTAATTTACAATCTCACACTTAATACTTTCCATGTGGAGAAAGTGGAAACAGATTCTGACTTTCGCTCAGCACCAAGCTACTTAATAGATCACACTGTGGACAGCTCCTGCTGCTGAAATTGAGTCTGATAAATGGATGTATCACCGGTCGCTCCATTACAAGATCTCTCATTCAGTGCTACAAAATGTAAATATTTAACAGATGAATAACAAAACCTCTTAATCCAGCTAAGAGCAAACCCAGATCAAGCATAATTTCTTCTCGAAATGTTCAGTGATGCTGAAAATGAATGAACAAAAACTGTAATTTCTTTGACTGAAGACAGTGTTTTAATAAAGATGCTACAGTGACCTAAAACTAGCAAACAAAGGTAAAATAAACACAGACTGCTCTGCCCTTTTCTTTCATTCAAATCTTGTTTTTAATATTCCTTATGTATGCTGTTGATTTGACGAGGGGTTTCCTCTGCTTAATGTCAAACAACATGCTTCCTGTTGCCTTATTTTTGTAGGGGAAATATCTGCAGCTTTTCTGACAGCTGTTCCCTTCTCACCTTCCCCCTCCTGTTCTTTGGCAGGTTTCAGACAGAGGAGGAGAGAGGTGTTGTGGGAATCCAGCAGTTCCCAGGAGACCTGCCCTCATCTGGTTGAGTTCATCCCCTGTGAGGATCCTGCCTGTTTCCTGTGGCAGGTCCAACACCAAGAAAGTTGCATTGCCACTAAAAGCCCCTGTGGTGCAGGAACTGCAGTCCAGAACGTGACCTGCGTCAGTGCTGAAGGTAACGTCCTTTATTTGCATCCCAAAGGAGAAATTCATGTCACAATTTAGATCCTCACTCACACAGTGGAGTTTTATTCCATCACAGAATGCAAAGTGACTTTTTTTGTTCAGTAATTTGCCTTCTTCTATCTTCTAAAGCCTACTTTATGAAATACTATTTTGACATTTTGGCAGATACTTACCACCACACTACCACACGACCAAAAATAGATAAGAAAATTAAAACCACCCGTTCTTAATCTACCTTTGGATAAAGTCAGACTAGCACTTTCCATATTTCCAGTTGTTATGCTAAGCTTATCTAAGCTAGCTCCTGGCTGGAGCTTCATACTTGTGGGATCCATCATCTCGTCTAACTCTTTGCACAAAAAGCTTTGGACAGCACATTGGCCCAATAGCTCACAGGCTTTGCTTTGCATCCTGGTAAAAGGCTTCTCCGTGTGGAATTTGCAGGCTCTTGTCTGTGTTTCAGTCCTCCCAACTTTAAACCATCAGGTCAATTGACCGATGCTCATGCTAAGAGCTGGATTTGTCTCTGGTGCTGTTTAGTGGCTCCTTACTGCTCCTCATGGACTAATAATGTAACAAAAAAAATCATTCCTCTTAGTTAAGAATCATTTTAAATGTACAGGTGTTTGTTTTGCATATTATGAAGGTTTGAAGTGACAAAGAAGTTCATGTGTTTAGTTATCAAATTAAAATAAAAATTAATTAATAATTATTACTCTCTGGTCTCCAATGAAAGACATCTATGCTTATTTGTCATTGCTTGGTATTAGTATGGCTTTTAGCTATAAAAAGGCATTATAACTGTAAACTGCAACCCTTATTCATCACTTAAGACCACAGTAAAGCCATCAGTGCTTGTCCACACATGAATTGTTGTCAGCAGCGTTGTGACACATGAACACAGCTGAATCAGACATAATGGCATCCATTGTGCTCAGTCATATCAACACGTTGGATGATGGGAACGCCAGTGCTAACGAAGCATGCATTATTCATGACGGTCCATCACTGAGTTTATGAGGAGAGAACACACTGGCCTGATTAAAACTCAGAATCACAGCTTACTACCTAGCATTAATTGCTCATCTCCATAGATTATAAACCTAATTGCACCTTTTTTTGCCCATGTTTTATTATTCTGTCACAATGGATCACGTGTGTGTGTCTCAGAAAGGCAGCGGAGGGTCCAAATGTATTAGCTGACAAGAGAATCTAATGAGTTTTGACAGGACAACTAAGAATGTGAGCTTTGGTGGGTTTGAGGCAAAAGGCTTATGAAATTATCTGCGGCGGATTTATTGTTAGTGAATGATGACAAGTTGTTCGCTGTTCCTTTCTTAATTGGCTTATCGAACCTACCACTGAAGCGCGTTAGTTTCACACACGTTCACAACAGTGTCAGGGCCAAGTTGTTAAGTGATGCAAAATCCTGTATAGAGCTCTGTCTCGTCACACAATGGCACTTCAGGCTGGCAATGCAGCGATATTAAGGACAACATGCAACACGGAGCTTGACAATATGAGTCACAATCTCACAGCTAATACTGTTTGTATGAAAAGCCTTCAAAGACATGCCAACAGAGCCAGTTCCATTTTGGATACTTGCAGTTATTAAATTAAATGGCGGATTTGACAAAAATTTAATATTATCAAACTGTCATTACATGTTTTTTTCCATTCATGAGCTCTACCTAAATGCTTTGTTCGTCATATCTACTCAAAGCAAATGCAAAATCATTTTAAAGCGTTGAAACGTTGTGCAACATCATACATGTTGAGTCCCTATGAAGAGTTTACGGTATTAACTTACAGTGCTTTACGGTTCAATGAAAAGAATTTTTGGCAGTGTGGGGCTGTTATGGAATGACTGTGGAGAGTCTAAGACCTGCATACAGAGGCTCTGCTGGTTTAGTTTCAATCACTTTCACCTTTTCTGAAAGTGAAAGTGAAAATATTTGACAGGGAGAGACAAGCAGAGAGGGCGAAGAAGAGGGAGAGGCAAGATTGACATATTTTTATAAAAAGCCAAAAAAGAAAAGATGTTTGCAATAACATATATGTTGTCACAAACTTTATGACAGTAAGCACCTTTCAGTAGCGTCACTATGCCTCAAAACCATGCAAACAAACCGGCTAACCAGCTTGTCTCTGTATAAAAAAGCTGATTTGAATCAAACTCGGATCATCAGATACGTTTCTGATGGAGTTTAGAGTTTATAGATAAGAAGTGAAGGGCCTCTGGGAAAAACAGGCTCGCTTCCTGCAAACCAGCTCCACTGGGCTCATCATGTCGCTTGATTCGAGGGAAAACATTTTAATCAAAAGGAACCCACTAAGAAAGTCACCGTCCTCTTCCTGGCTCTGTCTCGTTTCTTGCTGTCCCCACTTTGAGCAGAAGTTTCCTCTCTCACTCACATAAAACCTGCTTCAACCTCCAACCCAAACCTAAGTACTGGCACACAGCATTTGCCACTTTTGAAAGTAACTTCTAGAATAACTTATCTCACTTTGTGTGTCCGACCTACTTGGTTTCCATTTGCACTAAAAACTCACCCTGCGTAACCTCACTTGCTGTATTATTATTTTTCGCTCTGATTTAGTGGAGCTGAAGTTTCTTAAATTGCTACATAAAACAGCTTGTTTTCCTTTCAGGTAATGTTCATATAAGATACTCTCACTTAAATGTACAATATATAACATTTGGACATTTAATTGTAAAAAAAAAGAGGCTATATTGTTGTGAGACATTTTGTTTCGTTGAGTAGTAACATAATCCCAAATATTTCCCACAATTTTCAAACTCAGAGAAATACTGGCACATAATCAGGTAAACATAGTGTTTTTATTTTGTTGCTTGTCACCAACTTCCAGGGTAACATTATGCAGAGAGTAAGTCAGCCAACGCGACTAAACTTTACAGAGATAAAATTTTAATAAGTTCCTTCATCTGTCTGAGTCAATCAAATATTTTTTTTTATCTGCATTGCTGGCTGTTTAATAAGAATGAAATAAACAAATCCCATCACACCGAGAGTCACTTCAGACGTCATCAAAATAAGTGTTTTGTTTTCATTGTTTTGACAGAGAGACCTGCAGCGGCAATATCCCACACTGTGTGTTTAAGTGGGATTATAAATAGGCACTTCTCTGTAAGCCACCCAACTGTCATTGATTTCTGGTTGAAAACCCTTGTGCTAAGGTCAACGACGGCCAGGTTTTCTTTACTTACTAAGCTTGTTCATCATCCTTTATGAGCATGTGAACAGAGGAAATGCTGACCCGTTTTCCACGATTCAGTTTATTATGAATGTTTACAGACTTTTGGAGCATGTATTTACAAATGGTCCCTGTGTTTTTGCTGCACTGGATAGGAATATTACAAAGAACATAATTGCTGGTGATGTTTACATGAATTTAGACTCAGCTGGAATGAGGGAAGTAGGTGTTTGAACGGGCTGCTACCGTTTTAGATTGTGAACTTCAGTGAAATGACAGGCGCACGGCAGATAAGGAATGTTTTCTCCACTTTACTCCCTGACTGAGTGAGCATTTGGTCTCCAATTTCTCGGCAAAAAACTACTCTGCATTTCAAGTTTGAAAACAGGCTGAGGAAGTTTTTTTTCTTGTGGAGAGTAAGAGACAGCACTCTCCCAGCAAGGTTTATCTAATGGAAATTTAAATTATTGAATATAACTGCTCAAGCAATCAGAAAACATTCTCTATCATCTAAATGGCTGATTTTATTAGTCAGTAAACACAAAACGTAATTCCTGGAAAAACCAACTAGGTTTGGTTAAATGAGACTTACTGGCTCTGTGTTGAAGGGTAATTTTAAGGCTCTGCTTGGAAGGTGATCCACAGTTACTCACCCAAAAAACACTGTTAGCCTGCATTTCAGATAAAAAATCACTTTGTGCATCGCTTGGTCCTGACCATCTCCCGAAATCTACATAAGAGACTTAGTGCTCAAAAAGCATTAAATGGAAAAGAGTAGTGTCTACAAATTTTGCACTTTAATTCACTTACTGACACCTTCATTCTCAGTGTGCCGTGCATAGAAGAGATACTGTTATGCATGGGAGTTCTTTCACAATTAATGGAATGTGGATTATTGCTTTCAGCAAAGTTCAAATTTAATGAATGTGACATTATTATTGTTTTTGTAAAGATGAACTGTTAAGTACATTTATCTTAACATGTGATGTGTGAGAGTGATGATTGACTGATAACACTGGTTAAAATGACATTTAGCTGTTTCTTTAGTACAAGACATAGTATGATTGAATCGACATCTTTGGTCCTGTATTAATGAGACTGTTTGATGGTTCAGTACTGATGGGTATGTATTTTAATTTTTTAACACTTATTTCTGTTACTCATAATCAGTTTCATTGAATACTTTTTATCTTTTCATTTTTGCTCATTCTGTTATATTATAATTGCATGTATCAAAATCATCATTATTCAAAATGTTCTTTCAGTAATAAACCTTTTAATGTTTTTGTAAAAAAGGAACTGAAATTGTGCAAAACAAAGGTTTACATAATTTTCAAAGATCTGAAAAACAGAACTGCATTTGTTTTAATTTGCTTTTTAGCTTCACTCAATTCTGACTGACACAAGGAAGGTCCCAGGGAGACAGCAGAGGGAGATAGTTTGGTCTTTCCATTTACGAAAAAAAACCCCTTCCTCTCATCATGTTGCCCTCAGGGAGAAACTGAAGCTTTCCAACTGTAAACTGTAATCTAATCTCCAACTATAACATGTGTGAAATACAGCTGGCATCCTCATGTGCATGTTTGCAATGTGAAAAAGAATTCGCCATAAAGCTGTTTGATCTGGAAGGAAGTACATCTGCTGTTATGTTAAAAATAAAATGTTTTCTCCCTCAGGGAGGAAGTGTAGGCACTTATTTCACTCCACAGTGACTCTGTCGGGCCAGTTTTGATGCATTTTGTCCAACCTTCCCAAGGCAACAGACAACAATAACCTGACAACTAAAACCTGACAACTAACTGAACCATCTCTGCTCGACTCAGCGATAGTTAGGCTGGATGAATCCAGGACGGCAGCACTGAACCTGGCTGTGTGATTTTCTCTAATAGGAAATTCAAAAGAACCATGATTGACAGGCGAATACAGCAGAAACATTAATTAGTGACCCTTGTCAGATCCCACTTTGATATTCACAGTGATTTTGACCAATTTTCCTTGTTGCTCTTGCCCACCAGCTTTGTCTTAAAAGCATCCGCACAGGCTGGATGTGATTATTAACTTTTAAGCAGAGGCAAGGACTTCTACTTATTCTCTATATCTACCTGAATAATAACAATGAAGATGATTAATTGGTGGGTGGGCGAGCTGAATAGAAATCATGTTGAAATTGTATGCAGGAGGCAGTTGTATTATATCTGAGTAAGAACCCCAACTACAGATCCCTGTATTAATAATGCAAAAGGACCCCTAGGGCAGCCATCTATTTGCAGAGCCCAACATGTAGACTCTCACATATATACACAAACACACACATGCACACGCACACACACATACACACACATTCATGAGCATGTGACTCTGGATTCATGTATCATACCGTTTTTCTTTGGGCGATGTTTCCAGGCAAAGTTCTGAGAGTCTTTTGTTAGTTTTGTTTTGCTAAGGTTGGTCCTTTGTGATTCTCAAGCAGAACGCTTGTTGAATAGTTACTAATTTTCTGCTGTTTGTAAAAGGATAGCAAACATTTCAACTGTAGGCAAAAATGCGTCTAAACAATTCTTAAAATATGCCAAGACTCCACTGCTTTGTTCCACACAAATACCGTACTTTCATATTCTGCTCTAATGTTTTTATGTTACTGATAAAGCTGAAGATGTGTTAAAAAAGATGTATGTGTTTTGGCTTTAGTAAGGATGATAAGAGTTAACTGAGCCTGTTGAGCCAGTGTGTGCTCTTTGTTGTGTCACTGAAAGGTCCTGGCAATAGCCAATAGATGATAAGGTTTAAACCAGATGTCATACAGAGCTGAATACTCGCCCTTTTCCATGAATACAGTGGAGCTTAAATTTCGAATAAAAATTAAGAAACAGAGAAAGCAACATCATTTTGTGATCCCCTTCATTTTTGCTGTCAATGAAACATGATATTTGAAATCATTTTCAAAGCAATAAAACCACAGTTTCTCTTAAAAATTGCCAAGTTTCTCTTAGTTTTAAGTGAAATCTGTCACTGAACAAACACAAACAACAATATAGTTGTCACCTGAGCATACTTCCTTTTTTATTCTTCTAAAAAATAATGATTTTTGATGACTTTACAGTGGTTTACAACATATTTCTCTTTACCCACTGGACCACCACAGTACATATTTTTTCCAAAATAAGGTCTCGTGGTGGTCCAGTGGAAGGGGCAGCCTAGAGCTTGCTACCCAAAACTGCAATGATAGTTCTGCTTTTCGAGGAAATAAAACCCCATCCAAAAAAAAACGAGCTTGAGAGACACTGACTGGCTTCTGCTCTTCTTCTGCCAAATGATTAAACTTCATATATAAAGCCTTTTGTCAGCACACAGCAGGTAAAGACTGACCATTTGTGCCCAAGTGGGTGAAAGTGAACCCATTCATTCAGTTAAATTTAAAGTAATCTGTCACATCTCTGCAGGAACAGTGTGAATTAGAAGCAACTAACATGCAAATTGAAATTGAAGCTCATGTAGAAAATGGTGCGAAATCTAACAGCTCCACTGTGTGCAGTGTTTCCTGAAGGGTTATACGAATGATGTGCAGTGATATTCGGTATGAAGTGAAAAACAGAAGCTGGAAAACCATTGGAAATGCCATTGTCCGATTTATTGAACCATCTTTTTGCTTAAAAGTAAACAGCTTCTGTTTTGTCTCATTTGTTAATGTTTTATTAAATGTTGAATATTTTAAAGGTGGCTTGATTTGTTTCGTGTTTTGTCTTTAATATGTCATTTGAATTCCTTTCTTTTCATGGATTTCAGAAAAAAAATTATTTATTTTTTGTTCTTCTTTGCACCTCAGGGTCACAGTTCAGTATTTTTTGAATGGCACTAATTCGGCAGTTTGAATGCACTGTGAACAAAAGAAAGGACACTTGCATAAACTTCACTGTTTCAGTGTGTAGTGTCTTTGTTGAATGAGTTCAATAAATTTTAAATTATTATGTGAAAAAATATGACTAAAGCTACAACCATTTACCATTTACCAACCGCAACCATTTACTGGAAAACACTTTATTTGATTTCTCTGTACACATAATAGTACTATTAGCCTTTCCTGAAAAAAACATGCCGTTAATGAATATTTCCTCATTTGTAGATAAAACATTCTACTTTGTAGCTCTCATCAAAAGTTTTTTAACACTGCCAAGCTGTATCTCATTGTCCATGTCCGCATTGCTAAATAGGTTTCACATCTGAAATTCGCTAAATTTACTCAGGAACTATATAGATGGTAAAGATACAGTGCCTTTAAGTGCACTCTAAGTGTGGGTCACAGAGGTTGATTCTCAGAATCTATGCTTCATATGCTGTTTCCTTTTATTGCTCAATTTTTATTAAGCATGGACGCCTTAAATGATTACCTGAGTGGGAACCACGGTAAACTGAGATAATATGCTTCCTACAGCTTCAAATCGCCCTGCCATTTCTGAGCCATTATGTAAAGTCTCAGCATTTACAATTCCTTTTCAAGTACTGCAGCCTCCAGATCTTTGCTCAGTTGCTGCATTATAATTATTAAGATTATTCCCATCGAGAAGTAATCCTTTTTTCCCCCACAATTTTTAATGTACTTCTTTTCTGTACTTTGTAATACTAACTATGCCATCATTGATGCAGTTCTTTCCTTCATGTGTGCAATGGGCATACGAAGGAATAACTGCCAACACAGAGGGCGAAAAAGTAACACCTCGAGCTGATTTTTGGGAATAGTTTGTTTTACAATATTTAATTTAAAAGCTGTCCAGTTTATGACCAATGAACATGTTTCATTCCCACAAGGTCATATACAGATTATGTTTTGTCACTCCTGTAAATCTTTAAATACACACATCCACACACACACAAGGGACCCTTAAGTGTCTGAAAAAAAAGCTTTTAACCTCCTTTTAACCTCCTGAGACCCTGCACACTCATATGAGGACATTACATTTTTGCCTTTCTGCACCATGTTACTTTATTT
>JAQNCA010000005.1:16721427-16740868 GCA_029783725.1 Acanthurus tractus
CAAGCTACTTACAGACATTGCCTTAGCAAAGAGGGAGGAGGAACAGCCTGCTAATCCAAGAGCTGCTGACTACTCTCAAAATTGTCAACATGAAAGCATACACCTCCTGTCTCCCAGCATGCACTGCCTCCCTGTTACCGCGGCAACAGACATAAACAAATTGCACAGAACTGTGCCCTCTCACACAAGCTAAGTGGAGGCATAACACTCAGTGATATAGTTTCTCTGGAATCAGGGTTTAGTTTCAACTTTCTTGTAAACACAGTAAAAAGCTGCCTTTGTGGGTCTTCCCTGTGTGTGCTGGTGGTCAGGAGGAAAGCGGTGTCCGGCTGCTCCCGCCCTGGAGGAGTGGAGGGTCTGCAATGATCACCCTTGCATGGTGTTCTACTGGGAGGCCTCAGCCTGGGGTCCCTGTATCGAGGATGCCTCCATGGATCTCAACGGGACCAGCTTCTGGAACGGGACCCCCACCTGTGCTGTTGGTGTTCATATCCGCAAAGTCACCTGCATGAAGCTGAACGTTGGACCTGTCATAAATAAAAGGTATGCTCTCCCTCTTCGGCATGTAATTTTACTGTGAGTTTGCGACAGGAGAAATATGTGTGCCAGTCCTATACTATTAAAACCCAGCACTGGAATTTTGCCCATACAGTGAACACTTCTATATATATCAAGACTCTCACTGGTTCTCCACATGAAAGGTGAGAGGTTCTTCAGTGCCGTGTCTTAACAGTTCAGTGTGTTAGGCTGCAGGCATGTTGTTGCAGGCCTGGAATATCAAAAGGTTGCATCCTTCCTCTATGCTTCTTACCTTTTTTACGGTTCCAGGGGCAATGTTCCCACATGTTGACTGTATTTCTGTAACGCTTGACTCTCCCCTTCTTGCTTTTTTAATGTAGCAGAATGACTTTTTAAAAATTATTATTATCCCTGTGGATTTAAAACTTGTGTCACCCGGAAACCAGACTTAGAATACACAAGTACACATTTTTTTCAAAGTTCTATGACACTTTGTCATTACAAAAGATAAGTTAATATGTTTGTTTTTACCAATTTTGAACGTAATAAATAATAAGGATTAATTGGCTCAAATATGTCAGCTAGAACTGAGTCATTATTGCTGGTGTAAGAATGGCACTTTATAACAGAATATTTTTTCCCTCTAGTACCATCTAACGCTGCTTAGTTTCAGATACCATAAATGGTGGTCTCGAGGAGAAACAAATGGTAAAATTGTTGATTAGGAGTGAAAGAGCTTTTTTTGACCATGTTTCTCTTCCAGAAGAATCATTTAATTTTAAAGATCCCCAAAGCGTTTCACTAGGAGAGTTACAGCAGACGCTTGAACTTACTGATAAATGACCCAAAAGACTTGAGGCCTCTGTGTTTATATTCCTGTGGTTTTGAGCTCTTCTTCTGTGCTTTCTCTCTGTGTTTATTGTTTTTTTTATCTTTTTCTGAACCTGAGATTCATTCTGCTTATGCTCCACCATTATCTGCTCCTTGTTCAGCAATAGAATATCAAACACGGCTAAGGGCTTCTCTGCTGTCACTGTAATGATGTTAATGCTCACACCAGGAAGATAGATTTATAAATAATTCACTAAGTTTGCCCTTCTTTAGCTCGATATATTATTGACAGGGCCATAAAGTGGATTACATAGAGGCTTTTTTTCTTATCCTATCTCCCACCTCAGAGGCTCTAATGAAAGCTGTCATTTCTGCTTCACCGACAGATTTCGCCTGTACAGTTGCTTTGAATACAATCACCTCTGAGCTATTCATATCTGGCTGCAGACTGATCATTTAATGGAAATGCATCGAACACACGGCCCTGCATGTTACTGTTCATCGGAGCAATCCTTACTATCAGTAACAAGTTACAGGTTCTTTCTGCTGTCTTTCTATCATGTGCGGTTTGTAAGGAACGATCAGGGTTTGGTATCTTAAGCCTTGTATAGGGTTAATACACAGACAGGTTAACTGTGGTAACATGTTTTTTATTTAGACTGTTTCTGCTTCATTTGCTTTAGCTATGCTTCCTGAAATGTGTTCGAAATGTGTTTAAAAAAACCACAATATATCTAAATCATGTCCATCAGAGGAACAGATGCTCCCTGAATATGTTTGATGTTTAGCTACTTGAGGAGGGTCACTGTGATCAGTAAACATGTGAGCATTTCAGGCTTTGCACTAAGCTCTGCAGCGAGTTACGGCTCAATGAGAGGTTTGTATATGTGTCTGGCATTTGTGCAGAGTCCAGAAACCAAGTTTTACTTTCACTTTCTTTTTGTGTCTTTCACTTCCTCTACAATTATGATTTTACTAATGATAATAAATTTTATATATAAAGCACCTTTCAAAACAAAGTTACAAGGTGCTTTACGCGTAGACAAAACACATATAAAACACAACAAAATAAAACAAATTAGAAGCCATAAACTAAAGACATAAACACAAGGAGATTAAATCAAAGAAATTTGCTAAAAACAAATAAAATCAATGAGAAGCAATATTTCAGAAATGTGTTTTAAAGAGAGATTTAAAAGGTGAGACAGAGTTTGTTGTCTCGATCTCCACAGGCAGGTTGTTTCAGAGTCAACAGGCTCTGAGAGACTCTGTCAGCTTCTTTTATTAATCTAGATCTTGCAACAACCACCTGAAAGTAGGTAGCTGAGGGTCTCAGGGAGTGTGAGGACCAGGCAATGAGAGATCTGTGTAAATAATTTGGTGAGGGACATTTTTGTGCTTTTTATAAAATTATCAAGCCAGCTAGGTAGCCAGTGTCAGGAAGCCATGGTGTGAAACAGAATTCATGCTGCTAAAACAAAAAAATACAAGACAGAGATTAAAATGTTGGCTTCACCAAGTTTTTTCAGCATCAGGGGAAGTCAAAGTATTTTTCCTGTGCAAAGAAAACACTTTGAGGAGAAGCATGGTACATCCAGAATTGTATGTACATATTTTATGAGGTGGTGAGAAACTTAACAATACACTCAGCAAATTCGATTACAGCTACAATGTACTTTATGTACTTGACCGCACTCCCCACTCTAGCTGACACAGTGAGAGTGTTGTCTTACATCTCCTCTGTCCTCATTTTTTTTAGCTCAAGTTGATGGTGCAAGTTTGTTATGAGGTGGTGAGAAACTCAACATCACATCTTTTACAATGAAATAAATCCATTTCATAAACTGGTACTTAAAAAAATCAGGAATTTGTGGTCCCTTGTGTTCTTTATCAGCAGTTTAGAGATAAAGTTGTGATGCATTTCCGATGCATTTTGTAAGACACCGAGTGTCTCGCACAGGTCTCAGGCCAAAAAAGACAGATTAGCAATGTTCTTAAATAATTAGTTTCAATATTTTTTTCAGTTATTGTTTGGTATTATTATGTTTTGAGAAGAAGCACACCAGCTGATCCTTTGATATGACAACACATAAATACTCATTTCAGTATTACCCAGTCCAAGTGTTTTTCTAACTTTGTATTTGATGAAAATGATGAATTAGGTGTTGTAGCTTTAATAGAGATGATAAACGACATGAGAGAGAGGCATTTAATGGTGCCAAGCATGTCACAGTTGAGCACCACGGCCTTGAATGTAAGTCTGATTCCTCAGTCTAATAGCACACAATATTCCCCCAGCTGCTCTGATACGTTGCCATGCCCTCTGGCATGCATCACTGCAAAGAGGGAGAGAGAAGAGGAGGGATGAAGCAGAGGAAGGATGGGTTTTATGTATCTTGCCTCCCTATGCTTTGGCACACTTTGATCTCATTCCTGTGCGTGCTGGCTTTCTGCAGAAGTTTGCTAGGATATGGCACCACGCTGGGACTCTAGTGAGACCTGGATGTGGTTGTCAAGCAAAGGAAGTCACTCACTGTGGAGAAAAAAAAAAAAAAGGGAAAGTGATGTTTTTGTGCGCCTGTGTGTTTGTGTGTCGGGGTGAGGGGGGTTGGCTGCTTGTTGATGAAGACATCAAAGCTTAGACTTATTTGATTTTACATAGCTGCATTAATCCTTGCCACTTCAAGGTTGCACAACACACACAAAAACACAGCCAAAGGGTACATTACAGATGTGTTACACAAGATGTGCAGCCGCCCAAAATACAGAGGAAAGATGTGATTATTTTCTGTTTGTTTCAAGACGGATGATGAACAAGAAATTGGTGCGAGTCTGAGAAGTGCTCTCTAAAACCTGGTCATGGTGACCTTGGCGTGGCAGGAATGATTCATTGGTAAACAGTTTGCATATCCTCACTTTTCTCAGGTTTAATTAGCAGCCACACTGTTGACTTTGATTGATTTTTCCTCCTAGAACACTCTATCTCCTTGGTAGCAACAAAAGACTACTGTGGCTGCTTTGAACATGGAGAAGAGGAGATAAATGCACTCACCTGGTTGTTTAAACTAATCCCAAATTTATTTTTAGATGTAAACACAGTCAGTAGTTAAAATTCCATTTAATATGTATCATGTATCACTTCACAAACCAGCCCTGTTTAATAAAATAGCTTATTTACAACTAATTTGCAACAGTATGTCTTGAGGGAAACATAACATGCAGAAAATTACTACATGCTGTAGTTCTATAAACATAATGAGAAGATGCTGTTAATGAACGCATCTACAAAGCAACTAATAAGTCAGCACTTTACAATGCATTTTATTTGTTTTCTGCCAAAAGAGACAATCTTTGTCATGATTATTATGACTATTATTATTCATTTCTCACACATGCTATTCAACTTTTTATGCTAATGTTAAGGCACTGATAGCACGTAGCAAAGGTTACATCACAGTCTGTTTTCAATACAGAAAATGTCAGCAGTGACTTCTGATTTTTCTTTACTACACTTAACTAAAACCACCATCTTTCCCTTCACTACACAATGTGCTTTTGATGCTTAAACCCAGCAGCATAAAACAATTGTAACTGGCCACAGTGTAAATGTTTTTTACTAGGTTCTCACAAACATAAGCTTAGTCATTATGGTTGCATAATGAATGGCAAGATTGTCTTTCTCTTGGCAGAAAACACATAAAATGCATTGTCAGTGTATATTAAACTGATATGAAAAGTGTTGACATATTAGATGTTTTCCATGTGTTCATGAACAAAATCTTCTCATTATGTGGAGTAATTTTCTGCACATTGTGTTTCCCTTAAGACGTACTGTTGCAGATTAGTTGTAAATAAATGTAACTTCTGTAACAGGGCCAGTTTGTGCAATTTATGCACACACATGAAACAGAAACAGACATACAATACAAGGATTGAGAGAGTGGTGTATATATAAGACTATCTCATTCATGTTAAAGTAGCTATTAATATGGCGGCTAAACTGTTGCTTTGAAGGCTAAGCAACACAGCCTGCATGATCTACAATAATCACCATCCCTCATTGGCCCCTGAAAGCTTCCTGGCCACGGTGCACCCCATGAGTCACCCCTCCTATACTAAACCTCACCACAAACAAGCATCCAGACACAAATCCTGGATTCTAGTATAGCAGACCTGCAAGTAGTGTAAGATCCATAATCAAGCTGACATTTGTCACAGCAACATAATTCTGAAAACAAACACAAGTACTGTGAGTATTTATATCTGGAGGTTTGCTTTTATTTTTGGCAAACTTGGGGCAGTGGAACAAGCTGAAAGAACAGCATGTTATGGCATATTATCACTTGATAAGGTTAAAATATTATAGTAAAATTAATTATCGAAGAATGAAACTAATTAAAAAATATTGCAATCGATCACAATTAATACCAATACATTGATGTGGGTGAAGCTGCAGGATCGAAATCCAAAACAGAATAATAGACTCCAAAGCACAAGTCCTCCTTTTTCACATTCCACTGAGTGTATTTGATCTATTGATGATGTAAACATGTTTTATTTGTGCAGCTTTAGGATAATTGGGTTTTAAACAGACAATTTATTATGAATCATAAAACAGGGGCCCGATGTACACTTGAATGGTGGAGTGATTTTTTTTCATAAAGCAATATTGGTATCCTAGAAAGCAACTGAATGTGTGACAAAACTGTAAATGTTTATATTTGTGCACCTTTTTGCTTGAGCGTGCAGGCGAGAGGACATGTAATCAATCATGTTCTCTGCGTGGAGATGTGTGATGTCAAGGACAGGGCAGTTTTTTCACTGCAGCGTCCTGTCGCTGGTGCAGCGTTTATCATGCATTGCTTCGGGGAAAAAGAGAATTTAAGACCATTGTTTGTTTGTATGTTCAGGTGTTCGGATGCTGCTCGTCCAGAAACCATCAGACCCTGTTTACTTCCCTGCAAAAAAGACTGCATTGTGACACCTTTCAGTGAATGGACAGCTTGCCCGTCAACTTGTGTACCAGGTAGTTTTACCCATGAATTTCTATAAGCTCGGTCTACTAAAGCTTGTCTTGTAGCTCCACAGTCTGTCTGGAAATTAGTCAGAAATTTTGTAAGATAACTGTTGCTATTTACAGATGGTTAAGGAGTTGAAAATAGCAACACTTTTACAGGTGAAGTTCTGATATATAAACACAAGGTGAATCAAAAGCCAATCATTTCGAGTGAATTTTATACTAAGGGAAAAAGTATATGGTTTTTAGTAAAAGTTCTTATTACATTAAAAGTCCACTTTTAATCAACAAAAATAACATTTTTTACAACTGATTCATGGTGTACTGAATTTTTCAAGCCAAATTTACAAAAAATGACCAGTTCCAGCAACATAAATGTGAGTATTTTATTATTTTTCTTCTCTTTTTTTTAGTTACAATGAAATTAATATCTTTGGGCTTTGGATTGTTTTGTTAATCAAAAAAAGCTATTTTAATATTTTGACTTCTTATTGTTTTCTTAACCCATGGATTGAGAAAAAAATCATCAGGTCACTCAAAATTTAAAATAGTAATAAGTTCCAGGTTTGATAAATGCATATAAATATACTTGTAGCATATGGGCTCGGTATCCAGATGTATGAGGAGAGCCTCATAAGGTAAATACACTTTGTACATATGAGCAGGTTCTATCAGAGATGCTAGATTTGATATAGAAACATGCTCTCCCTTGATGTCCCTAATGTATTCAGTGATTACATTTAATTGTAAATGACAGTGTTAACTGTCCGTTACATTAAGCTGACACATCAAGAGGAAAATGGATATTTAATGGGTTTCAATATGTGTACTGTATCTTCGGAATCAAAAAGTATGTAATTGTTTTTAAAGAACTGAGCAGGCATCTCGTCTCTGTAAATATGCTGTAGTCCATTGGGCCCGCTGATGATGTAATCACTTTCTTAATTGCACCATTTTGAATGTTTAGTAATTAGTGGTGTGTAATGAGCCTCAGAGCGCGAGCCAAATGAAGCTGTTCTCGTGTGGTGTGTCCAGGAACAGACTGCAGTGAGGTAGAGGACATCTTTGTGACCGCTTGTTTAGAAACCCTTTTTTAAAGTAAAATATTAAACCACACTGGTGATATCGTGTCTCAAAGTATTAAGTGTTCCAGACTATAAATGTCAGTGTGTCCCAGTATCATTTGACTTTCTTTTCTTACTGGTAAACATTCACCTAAATTCTTCCCTGCAGCTAATCTGCCACTGAGTGCAGCTTTTTTGTGACGATTGTGTTTCATGTAAAACAGATAACGCCACTGCCGCCACGCAGTCTCGGTACAGAACCATCATTCAGAGGGCTGCTAATGGAGGTCAAGAGTGTCCTGACACCCTGTATGAAGAGAGGGAGTGTGATTCACTTCCTGTTTGTCCAGTCTACAGGTAAAAGTGTAAATAATCAAGGATGAACTCACCTCATTTATCTGATTTCCAAACTGCACAGTGTGAGAAAAGGAGTACTGATAATGCAATAATCAGAATCACAAGGGTGAAATAGTTTTGTAAAGTACTCAGATGTTTGCACATACATTCATTACGACGTTAGCTTCGGACTACATGACATTTGACACATTTTCTCATGCTGCTTAAAGTCTAATGCTAACATTACAAATAGGCTGTATTTTTGTGCTATGATTTCAAACTTCAATTAGATAAATACATAATGCATATGCCAATTTGTCAACTAAGGACAAACATAATTTCAGGCTGACAACATTCTCACAAAGCACACAGACACCCTTAAAAATCTGAGGAAAACTCACACAAATGTACTTTGCAAACACAGAGTACTGATAGAAGTTTGTACTTTTAATCAGTGTTGAGTGATTTAGTTTGATGAAGCCTCCATTTTTTTGAGATTGTTTATTTTTTAATCATTTAAATCATATCAAACACCAATCACCTCAACTTTCTCAACCCCTGTTAATCAAGCTTAATGAGTCATGATGATTTGAAAAACATTTAAGCAAATTCTTACCCAGGAGGTTCAAGTTATATTACTGTATTTGATGCCATTAATATAAATATAAAGAATTTCAGTTAGGGTAACCTTGCCATTTCTCAGAGTAACCTGTCTAGTTTAAGGTTTGTCATTTACCACCTATTATTGTATGTTTCATTTTGAAATATATGAAGCAAGGAAAGCAAACACAGACAGCAGTATGGGACTTAGTCTCTGTTTATTTACATTAAAGATTCAAGATAACTGTTAATATAAATTTATATACTCATACATTTCACATTTGAAAGATATATTAGAATTTTACTTAATGTAATTACCATTAAACAGTAGTTAGTCATATGAGAGGGTTTCACAAGGAACAGCTGAGATGTTTTCTCCGTGTTTCTGTGATGTGCTCGATTAAGTAAGATTTTATAAGCAAGCTACTTGTTTGGTTTTTTTTGACAAAGAGGCTGCTACAGATGGTCAATACAAACTAAACGCAGAGCAACATTAACCTCTGCGCACAGTGAAAATGAAGCTGTGCTAAGACACTGTGTTTCCAAACATTTTTTGTCTTTGTATTCTATGTAGGTGGACGACACACAAGTGGCACGGCTGCACTCTGGTTCCAGACTCTGTTCGACGTGGACTGTCTGGAACAGGAGACGCCTGTGGAAATGGTTTAGAAACAAGAGGCAAGTGTCTGTTTGCTTGTGCAATGTCACCATTTTGAAGCTTTTTTTCTCTTCCATCTCTTTACTATCTTTTTTTAATGAGATCTAATAGCCCTTTCAGAACTGCCCTTTTAACAAGCGAGTGATGGAAACATAAAAGACAGAGGCAATTTGTCCACAGTGTGTAACTAGATAAACTTTTCTGTCTGTTTTCTTGATGGTCTCATCAAAACACGGGCTTCTTATTAATGAATGCAGCAAGTCCCATGACCACAAGCACATCTCAGCTGCCAGCTGAAAGAAACAATCAGCCTTGTTAAACACGATACAGACAGACACATGTGTGGACTGACACACACACAGGAAAGTTTAGAAAACTGCTCAAGAAAACTTTCTGCCCCCACAACAGTTCCTATTGGTTTTTGATAAATATGGTGAATATGTGCTTCACAGCTCAGAAATCTGGGTTTTTAACATCTGACAGACATTCGTGCTTCATAGCCTGTAAATACCAAATGAAAATAAACACTTAGAACAAAATCCATTAATAATGTATCACAAAAAGCAGCAGAGCTTTGTCCCACCTATTGGTGCCTCAAACAGATGCAGAAAATAACCATTTAGAGTCCATGTGAGACACTCAGGGTTTTGACAAACTTGAGTGTAAACACTTCTGCATCAGTTACAAATTAGAGTTAGAGTACAGACACAACTGACGTCCTGGGGACCACGGTTTGAGACCAATGAAAAACCAAAAGTGAAAGCTAAAGTGTTAAGCCAGCTATTATTTATAAGCCTAATCAAATTATTTTGGTCTAAAAACCAAACTAGATCACAATAAAAAGCACATCTTAGGAAAGATTTGTGGCTTTGTACATTGCACACCAACCCCAAATTGTCTTGTGCCTTTGCATGCAACGCCAAGGGATGTAACAAAGGTGGCGTCCATTTTTGATGAGCTGGGATGAGATTTGGTTGTATTATACTTCAAGATTAACAAAATTAGTCTGCCGTGATAAATGATTTTCTCTAGCGTGTCCATGTGGCTGAGTTGCAGGTATCCAGACACACTCAGTGCTGTTGTACCCTGTCTGTGTGTGTGCCGGTGTGTGAATGTGTTGTGTTGTGTGGACTATGGGCTGTGCAGCGTCCTGTGTACTGTCCTTTATGAGGGACTGGGTTTCTCTGAGTGGAGTAGTGAAAGCGACTGCCCCTGGCCCAAATCGTTAAAAAGCCAGAGTGTTAATTGGATCATTTCAGACTCGTTTAGGGGAAAGCAAATGTCCCAATAAATCCCTGAAACTGGCTCTTCTATCTAATTTACTGCTGCAATTCGAGTGAAGTTTTCAGTGGCCTCCACGAGAACTTTCCTCGCATTTCTGCTCTTATCGTTGCTCTTTTTACTTGGCTGTATAATTATGATTGGCATTTCTGGTAAGATTTTTTATGACTTTTTGGTGAGGACGGCAAAAGTGTCTGTTGTGTTCCCAGGTTAAGTGCAACCCTCATTGACCTTTAGAGCTTCCTATTCAAATATGATTAGAAAATGCTAAGTTAAATACCTGTGACATTTCAAAAACTAAAGTATGAGCCTAGAATTTGCAGCATTTAAATGTAGAACTAAGAATATAACCAGAGCTTATCTTTTATAGCTGAACTATTCTAGTGAAAATGACATATAAATGTCAAATAATTAGGACACAATAATTAGGAATGGTGTCACAGAGACTTTTATACAAGTTATAGCTTGAGTTTCACAATGATGTTATTAAAGATGCTGGGTTGCCTTAAGGTCTCCATATGCCGTCATACGCCCACACTCAGCACAAAATACAGCAGAATCTGATTTAGATGTTATTACTGAATCATTATCGACAAAATGGCTTAGACTAGTTAATTTCCTGTCATTTTGTCCGTGTAATAACTTATAACACGTATAAGTGTTCAGTGTTTATGTTTTTATCTTTTCATCTACCTTTCTATCCGTCTTCTATTTCTTGTCACATGAAAAAAAACAAAAACTCACAAAATAAAGCATCAACTGTGCTATATTTTCAGTAATAAAACATTTTAGTGCATATTTTTTAAATTAATGAATTTTTAAACATGAATGACGTATTCATTATTTTTTTTTACATTAATTTGTGATGCTATTTAGAATTTATAAGTAATTATCAACAAATCTTGTCTTGTCTCCAGGTTGGGTTAACCTCTTAACGGCCTGCAGGTGTGAATGTGAGCATGCATATTTGTCTATTTTTATGTGTCAGCCCTCCTACTGACTGCCAAAGTTCACCTGATGATCCTCTAAAGGATAAGCAAGTATAGATAATGGATTGGATAGAGAAATGAATAAATTTTATATGGTGCCAAGGTTAGTTTTTCATATATAAAACATTTAGAAATGATTTAATTCAGAAACATTATCACTCATTAATAAATCAAAATATAAAGGACACATGTTATGAAAGGGCTACGTCACATCAGCCATATGTTCACTCTCAGGATGACGTGTTACATGGAAGAACATGTAAAGACATAATCAAGCCAGGTAGATCTGCGCTGTTTTCTCTGACCACAAACAGCAGATGAAAGCCTTCTTCATTTGGATGGTGAGGTTTGCATGAGGAGATGGATGTAAATGCACCAGATTGTAAGCTTTGTTTTGTGTATTGCAGTGAACTCTAGACTGACCATGAATGTTTACTCTTAATAATACCTTGTTACACCCAAACATCAAGATAACTTATGCAAATGATTCAGTTTGGTGTTTATTAAAATTGGTGACTTTCTATCTGAACTACTGCTAACTGAGTGTCAATGCCAGAAACAAAACCTCTGTGGAAACATTTATTTTTATTTTTATTTTGGTAGCATCATTTTGGGGCAAAATCCACCCTGGAGGATTACACCAGTGTTGATTAAACATTGCATGACAAGTGGTGATGAAACATTTAAATAGCTATTACAAGCAGATCAAATAGTGAGCGCGCTGTTTCAGCCCGGTCAGGAACGGTTCGATTCCCTGACACATTGACTCGCGGGCGCACTGTAAGGTTAAAGCAGGGTCAAGTTTCAGACACATGGATGTGATTGGGTTTGTGGTTTACAAAGCTAATGTGCCCTTGGCTTGAGTAAACGCTTCCTCCTTTCGCAGAGCGTGTTCCATGTCGGATGTAAGGCTGCATGTTAAACGAATGCTAATGTCTGTCCAAGTGTAAAATGAGGTGCGGGTTTTGGTACACGCACTGACCTGACACGCCAGAGGTCAGATCAGAGTTGCACTGAATAAGACAAGATTTGAGAAGAGGAATCTTAACACAGCAACATTCTAGCTAAAGAAACTCTTTCAGGCAACTCTGACAAGCATATATTAAGTTGCCGCTGATAACTTGGACTACGTTTTAAGCTTGTGGATTTTACCCAAACTACAACACGCTGTGTCTTAATTCTGCCAACTTGTGGCTCATAACCAGCTGGATGTGCTCTATCGCTCCCCGAGAAGAACTGGAAGTGTTCTGAGAAATTATTCAATAGAAAATGAGTCATGCTGATGATCTTTTGCCGCAGGAAAAATGACATTTAATACAATTAGGAAACCAATATCCATCCCTCTTCCAAATGAATCACATAGAAGAACAGTTTATAAGCACTATGGCTAACATAAAGATATCATACTTGTTGGGGGGGGGTTAATGTTAATGTTAATGTGGATGAAAGACCAATAACTATGACAAAAAAATTGAACATGTCATGGATCTGACTGCTATCAATTGCTATTTAAAAAATCCTCGGTGTTGCAGTCCTCTTCAAAGCTTCTCCTTCCAGCCGGCCGTTGGAAATGTTCACCTTTTCTCAGAAACTGTATAATTAAAGATGATCTCTGTCAGTGGCGAGGATGCCGTGACAAAACTACGAGGGAGGAGATGATGTGAAGGGCCACAAAAATGAGCATGGGCAACCAGAGGCTGAAATTATTATGCTAAAAATGGATGGCATCCAGTTCGAAATCTTAATGTCAGCGCATATGGAGCTGGGCTCTGCTAATAAAAGTAACTGGGGATGACAGAATGAGGTTGTTACTGGTGGAGTATGTTGGGCGAAAAGAGAAGGATGTTCATGGTAAATGGACAAAGCCTGTAACAGTCTTTAATGATTTGTTATGTTTTAAACAGGGTTTTATAGTTTTCATGTTCAGAGGTTGATCATATCATCATTCTTTAACCTAAACACGCACATTTGATTGTAAGTGTTACATAAATGCACCTCAACACCAGCTATTACCTCCTTTGTGTTGCCTTTGTAGAGGCCTTGTATGTAAATAACCATCCCACACACTCTCTGTAGGCATGTAGAAAGCAAGCAGTTTTTGTCAGAGGGCAAAATTTAAAAGTCAAATAGAAATCAATAAAACGGATTAAAGGCATGTTTGTATATCAGTGAATTCTCAAAGACATCAAGGTGTTCGGGGCAGAAGAAGTTCCCTACACCGGTGACGTTGCTTGTCCATGAGAGAGCAATGTTTCCGTCCGTCTGCACTTATTCTATTTTAATAAAGCTACAGTCCAATAAACTGCTGCTGTCCAATCAGTGGCACCTCACTAAGCTTCAACAGTCCCTTCCTCCACCTCCGTCTCTCCTCCCTCAGCTGGCAGACTGAGGATGCAGACTGTCCACACACCTACTCATTTGTTCCTTGTTTTCCTTTTATTTTATTTATTTAATAAACTCAAATTAGGTTTATCACTGTTTTTTTTTTTTTTAGGTTTCTTATTAATGTTGCTTCCTTTTTAGAGCTGAGTCACTGCCAAAGCGCTAACAGCGTGTTTATTTCATTAAACACATCCAGACTGAAATATCAGGAACTGATTTTAGTGTGCACCTTATCTGCAACTTTACTTTCACCATTCATGTCTGCAATAAAAACAACAGTCGGTCGAGCATTTAGGACGACACAAAGGCTCATCTGTTGCAAGATGCTTCATTGCTTAACGTTTCAGTGAAATCCAACTGATTAAACATCCTTCCAGAGATGGAAAATTAAAACTTTTGTGTTCTCAACTTGCAGGCTGAGATTCATTAGTCCGCACAGCACAATTTAGCAAACTTTGAGACACAGTGCCAATGCATTATTCAGTCTTTTTCAAAAAACCAGCCTCTGAGACATCAAATGGAAGGTTTTGCTTGACAGATTATTAAATTATGAAACAAAAAAGTGCATGCATTGCTTTGTGCAGTGAGATTTAAGTTAACAAGTGCAGCAATTAGCAAATATTTATGTGCTCACGCAAATTTCTTCCGAAAATGCATATCTTGAAGCAAAGGCATTATACAGGAATGTCACAGGGAAACCTCATTAGTATGTAAATATATGCAGCAAGGCGCTCAGAATCAAATCATCTCCTCCACAGAGGGGACCTGTGGTGTAAGGAAATGTACTTAGTTAGTATTCTTTGAATATGGCTCTCACAAAAACACACATGTGCAATGCCAAGTCTCTCACAGTTTCCTCCTCATATTTTTCAAAAAGGGGAACAAAGTATTTTTCAGATTTTCAAAGCAGCGTTTTTGCTTTATAATGCAGTGGGTCTGTTTGGACTATACTTTTCACATTTGTATTGATTCTGCCTCCTGTTTTCAATTTGTGATAACCTGTTCTTTTTTTTCCCCCTCCTTTTTTCTTCACCACTGTTAGCTCTGAGTGGCATTCTTTGATACTTTCCATTCTGATGTAGGAGATATAAAAGAATTGCAAACAACGGGTATTTCCAACATTGGACTGAAAGGCTGCTTCTAGTGAATTGGCTGCTACATCAGGTGTTTAGTAACCCATCTGGTCCTGCTGAGTCCTCTAAATGATTATTCACACCCAGGCACATTTTGCAGCTACAATACAAGCCTGTGATGACTCTGTTCCTTTGTTGATCAGAAATTTCAACTGGGATCAGAGAATGTATGCATCACTCCATCAGAAGTATTTAGCTGCATGTTCCTCTGTTACTATGAATGATTTGTTTTTATTCAATAAATCATATTTAACCATAAATATGAAGAAGTCTAACAAAGGGGATTGTGCTTAAAGGTTGAATTAGCATTTCATTAGATCTTAACACGACAGCTTCACAGGGCTTTTCTTTGTGGCTATGACTTATTCTTCAGACCACTGAACCAAACACAGCACTGATTAATAGATCCTTCCTCTCCTGTTCCTCTTCAATCTAACCATGAACATGAATGCTACCTAAAGCTTGCATCTTGTGTGTTCTAGCACACAGTACTAATAATGAATGAACGGCGTGACTAACTCAGTAAAAAATGTGTGCATTGTCTTTGTGACCGGAGTGACATTCCTGCCATCCTCTGTGTTTGCAGGAGTCACTTGTGCCGACGAGAGCGGGGAGTTGGCCAACATGACAGAGTGTCTGCAGTGGGCCGGACCTTTACCTCCTCAGGTCAGAGAATGCAGAGTGGCTTGCAAAGATGACTGCACCCTAACAGCATGGTCCAAGTTCTCTGAATGCGCCGGATGTGGCAGCTCTCGCGGTCGCAAACGCTCGCTCACAGGTAAAGACTCACCCTCTGTGAAACACGGGCGTCCCTCAGGTCAACTGCTTCACCTCTACCAGAGGAATGATTGCATTCTAGGTCAAACCTTTTCACAATCCTTGGAAAATTTTAGTCTTTGTAAAAATAAATTATAGAGTGCAACACAGTGGTTTCTGTTTATATTGCTCTACATCCCTTTCCGCCAGTGTGTTGCTTAAACCCAGTTTTTAACACTCATTTTCTAAAAGCAGCTCCATTCATCTTCAGTGTTGTTGTCACTGCAGCTTCATTTTAGTGCACAAAAGGGCCCCTGTGCTGTAACATACAACCCAGAATCCAGTCCAACCTCTTTTTTTCTTGTTCTGGTTCTGTTACTGTAAAGTTCTACTGTCCCTGTGGTGTTATGTCAGTACTCAAATTAGGTCTCTCACAGCTTGTAATCCCTTATTTCAGTGCAGTTGGCAAAATCTGAATTACATGCTGTGGTTGCAGACCGGGCTGGATACTATTTGTCTTCATGAATATTTGATCCGATGCCGGAGGGGTTGTAGTAAACATGCCCTGTCTTCTTCCATAATGCTCTTAGAATCCAACACGTGAAATCAGCCTTAGCTCAGTGGTGGGTTTCATTTGAAAAGAGTGTGTCCTCATGTTCAGAGGGCGTAATGGTCGTAATGGATCTGTTTTTCAACTATTTTTTGCCAACTTGAATACTTTCCTAAGTTTCCCTGTCAGGTAAACTAAGTGGAGGCAAACCACTGTGGATTTTAAGCTCTAGTGTGTGGTTAAGAAAATAGGCTGCTTACTACAGCGTCTTATTGGATAATACAACTGTTGAAAAACCTTCTGCAGTCACATAGCAGTATAATTTGGTGGCCTAAACTTAACACCAGTTTTGAGAGTCCAGTATGTTGTTGAATAGCCCAGAAGTGAAGGTAAGAAAAAAAATCAGCAGCCGAACAACCACATTCATAGAGAGAACATCTGCGAAAACTGTGATTGTAACACAATAAACACAGCGGCCCTGTCATTTCTGCATAATAAGGTTGGAAATTGGAGAGGTATTTGCGCTAAACAAAGCAAACAACACAAGCAATATAATTCTTTAGCTGGCAACGAGCGCGTTCTGACAGGTGTTCATGAGTTTTGTGTGTATAATTTTTCCGTTGTCAGATTTAACAAGCTCCCTTGTATCATCACTTATTACCCACAATAACGGTGTGTCTACAAATGAAACAAATCGGGGGCTTGAGAGAGAAAAGACACAAAATGAGCAGGCTCATCTCAGCCCTGCATGACTGTTGACTTTCTGTCAGCTCGTGACACCCCATAAGCAGCCCCCCTCTCTTTCACACACACTCACACAGATGCAAAAATCCTTGGATTTGTATTTTACAGATGTGATATTCCACCTCTGGTTTTAAACGTCTCACCCAGAAGCCAGTGTGATAGTTTGGCTAAGTCGGAAGTTTGAATGCACTCTTCTGTGCTTGACTGGGTTTTCCTACTTCTGTCAAAAAAATAAAGTGACCTATTGGCATGAATGGCAGCAAACTTTATATGTGACATTCTGTCTGTATTAGGACAACATCAGTGGGGGGTTGGCACTGTCACTTTAAAGTAAGAATGTTCTAGATTCATGTCCACAGGGAGGCAGCTGTCTCTCTATGAGGATTTTGAATGTTTGTCCCATGTGGTTTTCCTCCTGGTGCTCTGATTCCTTCCTACATTCTCAAGAAAACGTGCAGGTTAGAACCAAAAACCCACCAGTGGGTTTTTAAAAGCATGTTTTCTTTTAAAAATTGATAGAACTTGATTATTTATCACAGTCAGAAACCTGTAAAAAAACAGAAATAACTGTTGTATATTTACGTTTTCGACAGTTTGGAAATAAATCACAGGGATTTCAAATAACTGCAATGTGAACCAACCTGAGCAAACTGTCCTAGGGTGCATAGAGGTCGGAAGGAGTTGTGGCTCAGTCACATGACTTTCAATTAAACTATTAAAAGGGTTAGAGGGGCTTAGCTGCAGTAAAGTTTTGCTCGTCACGGACATACACTGAAAGTTCTTTAAAAAATGGCAAAGGGGACCCACACTAAATTTCAGCATGTTTAAAGTAGGAGTGTGTTCGGCTCAAGAGGTCAAGCAGGTCATCCACTAACCAGACAGATTCTAATCAGACACTAATCTTCTGCTATCAGTGTATGAATGTGTGTGTAAATGGTTGAAGGCTGCATCTGTACATCTCTTGTCTGCTGTGTGCTTGGATACTGTTTTTATAGGCTCATATTGCAACTTTTCTCCTTCATTTTTTGGCTGGCTACAAGGAAACGGGGCTTAAGAAGTTACTTAGAAACCAAGGTGCCTTTAGTGCTTATGAGTAGCAGCATTAACAGCAACAAAGTTAACTTTGTTGGACCGTGAGAGAGCTTAGATGAGCACCATTTGGGCCGTCACTCCTGGGGCCTGCGTTAAGCTAACCAGTGTTTCTAACTCCACATAAGCCCCCACTGCCAGGCAGCATTCTGTTCCTCTTTCTTTATTTGTACCATTTTCTGAGCACGCATGCACACACTTTGTGTTCGAGAGTGACCAAGCCTGGACACTAAAAGGAACCATTTGCCAGTCATTCTTGTAACAGATACATTTAAGCCCCTTCTCCACTCTGTGCAGTGCAGCTTCTGTACAGAATGGATTGGTGTTCACCCTGTGAAACAGTGAAACAGGAGTCAGAAGTGCTTTCTTGCTTCCGTGCTTGTTGTTTATTTCATAAACCACTAAACTAATTAAATCAAAACTGGTGACTTCCAGTAAGTAAAGTGTATGTTGGATGTGCAGGCTTTTTTCACTGCCTTTATGCTAACTTATATGATTAATATGATCCATGGCGGATGATTTGCATTTTAAAATGGATGCAAGTAAAAAATTTTAAACACCATAATTCATCTTTAGCTGATAGTGATATGTTAATATTTTACAACAGAGTTTGACATCATTTTAAGATGATAGAAAGCCTCTTTCTATCACATGTCAGCACAACACAAAAAAGGAACTCATTTTCAATAAAGACTGTTTGTTTTCGCTGCAATTATAATGTCGCTTCTTGTCAAGAGCTCTAAAAACTTTAATTGGTTCCTTTAAAAAAATACATAAATGACCCAAGTCTTCAAGTTTGTTTATATTAATTACACCTATGTCTTACATTAATAGGGTAATGATTTATTGACGCCTAAATTGGACACATTAATGCAGTGGCATCTGTAATCTGAATCTGTCTCCTGTCAGAATAAAGAATGACTCGACTCAGGTGAAAAAAAAAAAAAAATTATGTTCAGCAAATAACACACGCATAAATGTTCTTCCTGTCACTTTATTGGCAAGTGCTGAGTTGTAGCTAATTTCTCTCTCATGCAGCATGTTGGATGTTGTACGGTTATTCAGACGTTAGGTTGCGTGAATTATTTCTGCCACAGATCAGAGAGCAGAGTTTGTGTGTGTGTGTGTTACTGTAAGAGCTTAACTGCAGATAAATGGTTTAGCTACACTATCCAGCTTTGTTACTCAGCCATTTTAAATTGCTCCAACTCTCTACTTTGGCAGACTAAGCTTTTAAGTACCTTGTGTGTATCATTTTAGCTCGGCCTTTATAGTAATACAGCAGTTCTAACGGTCACTTTGCTTTAGGCAAGTAAATTTATTTGAATTTATTTTATGGTGCAGTTTTAACTTCACTTTTATGTACATTACTACGTTCTGATTGTTTGATCATGTTTTTTTGTTTTCAGTTGATATTAAGCTGATACTTCATCTTTTTTTTAAAATAACCATTCAATAATATTTATTTTTTTATTTATGTATTTAAATATAT
>JAQNCA010000005.1:16746558-16786999 GCA_029783725.1 Acanthurus tractus
CATCTCGGCGCACCCCGGTCTACCAAATTGCCAAATCGGCTGCGCACGGTGGTGCGCCGGTCGAAATTACCACTGCGCGGGGTTCGCCGGGTGCGCTTCGCCTGCGCCGCCTTGAGTTGCGCCGCGAAATTAGAGCCCATTGTTGTTAAAAAGACACAACAGTGTATTATGTTACTCTGCCAGGAGTTACTTTCTGCTCCAGAAAGGACCCAAAAGCAAAACACCAATTCAGGAATAAACTAAACTCAAACTACAAATCATGACACAATCAGTCAAAGTACCTACATGATGGCTGGTTGTACAGAGGACTACAGTTGACTGACCTTAAGTAACTGAGTGTTCATCTTGCAGTAAATCCAGCAGAGTAGCACTCAGGACACCTGTGGTTTTGGCTCATACGTTAAGGGAACAATTGAACAAACCATACCAATACAATGTGGCAAAACAGTCAAAGTATAGGCAAAAACGTTAAAACAAGCTCCTGGCGTGAGAGAGAAGCCATTATAGAAATATCTAAAGACGTCCAGTGTGTAGAGCTTTTGGAGAACACAGTTACTTAGGGAATATCAAACTTTTTGCCTTGCTCATGGTCAGTCAAAACAAAAAACAAAATCACTATGAAGCAGGAATGCATTTTGAATGGTCATGAACAAATGAAAAAATAAGAAATTGCCGTGCTTCACAGTTTTATTTTTATTTGATTTTGTTGCCTTTTCAGTTTGACAAACAGTTTTCTCGGCTCTTTACTGACAAATATTAAAATCCAACAATAACTCTCCTTACCCATTCAGCAGCTCGTACGTTTATCCATTGAGGGAAAAAAAAAAAAAGGTCACACAGTGTTTATCACCCACCCAGTAAACAGTAACTCTTCTTTCTGCTTTGTCCATCTTTTATTCAGGTCGCAGTAAAAAGAAGGAGCATTGCCTGAACGAGGCGATGTACCCGCTGGAGGAGACAGAGGCTTGTCCCTGTGATGAGTTTTTGTCTCAGCCCTTCGGGAACTGGTCTGCCTGCATCCTGCCTGATCCGTCAGCTCGGGGGTCCCTGAAGGGCTGGATGAGCCATCAGGAGGTAAAGGAGTGTGGCCAAGGTCTGCGCTACAGAGCCGTGGCCTGCGTCGACCAGCAGGGACACCTGGTTAACCCCACACTGTGCACAAACTCAGGTGAGACTTACACAAAATACTGTATTTCCCAACAGTACGTCATATTTGCCCTTTAATACTGTAGCCTGGTGATTAGACATGAGCATTTAGTTTCACATTAGTCATCAGGCTTACATTGTGTTGGTGTTAATTGATTTCTTGTTGAGGGGGGGTTACTTGGTTTTGTTTTGCTGCTACCAATTAGTAACAAGTGACACATCCATCCCACATCGCCGTCAGCTGACAGGGGAGCTGCAGTCGCAGTTTTCAGAGAGACTCATTGATTTGAATGAGGGTGAAGTCCTGCTCTCTTTATCTTCTCTGATTTTAATGTCCTGTCACTGCTCTTCATGGATGTGTCTCGGTTTCTTGCTGTCAGTGTAGTAAGATGGCGTCCACTTTGCTAAGTTCCTCTGGTAAAATCTATTTAATTCACTGAACAATGGTCAGACGTGGTTGGCTTTTCAGAGATCCAGAACGAGACGAACTGCATTGTACTGGTTTCAAGGACTTTATCAAAAGTGAAAGACGCTGGAGATTTCACCTGGCAGAGCGTGTGCACTGTATCAAGGCTGAGTCCAGGTTTGATTTCTGGGCCCTAAGCTGCATATCATCCCTCGCTCTCTCTGCAGCTGTGTGTCACGACTAATAAATAAAGCAGAAATGCCCAAAAGAATCTCGAAAGAAAAATGGAAGACTGTTCAACTAACTTTACTTACTAAAATTAATTTTTCTTTTGGGTAAGATTACCCCTAATTATGGTCTTAATAGTTGAATAAAAGCAACAGAGTGACTACCTGCCAGTCTGTGACTTGACAGAACTTGGCAAAACTTAATTTGTAGTTCAAACTTGCAGATGGTGCTTATTTGACATGTTTAGTTAGTGAGTTTCCATCATATTTTTTCTGCATATTTCACTGCAGAAGCTGCTTGGTTGAGTAATGCTAATAAAGTTGTCCAGAGACAGTAAACAAGCCAAACAAATAATACTATGTGGAAATAGTTAAGCGTTTCAATATGCTGTGCTGGCACAGTGTTGGACTGAGATGCTCATTAGTCAGATAATTAGCTCCTGGTGTCACGGTGAGCAAGTCCAAGGTCCCACGCAACGAAGGCCAGTGGTGTGTCCGTCTAACATTATTAATGTGATCCTCACTGCAAACGCTGACCAAGTCTGAACCAGGCCTCTCCCTCCCGTCTGCCAACGTTCAATTTCAGGCTACATGGTGGAGGTCTGCCACGTCCCCTGCCCCCTAGACTGTAAGCTCAGTGACTGGTCAGCCTGGTCAGCCTGCAGTGCATCCTGTGGCAGCGGGTTGAAGATCAGGTCCAAGTGGCTCAGGGAGAAAGCTTTCAACGGGGGACGGCCGTGCCCGAGGCTGGATTTGAAAAACCAGGTAAGACATGCGCCAGTTCTTGTGCATTCATAGAAAAGTACAAGAGGAAAACCAACTGTGAAAGGTAACTGCCATGTGAGAGCGTGACATCTTCGTCATCAGTCTTTATGAAGGAAGGAATTTAATTTACATTACTTTTCTTAAAAAACCACATGAGCCATTGTTTGAATGTGTTTCTGGCTAAAAAGTACAGCTGCTAATGGACATTATAATAACGCACTTCAGTTTTCATATGGAAACACAGCAAAAACAGCCAGAGTTAAACTCATAATCCATCTACATTGTTCTCAAGTCACTTCTTTCTGGACTTGATTGTTTCCAGGAACACATTCATTAGAATGCAAATATACTCTCAGTCCAGCGTTCACCGGCATAATACATGCAATAAGCAGGCTGGCTTGATGTAAACAAATTAATTCACAAATTGAAAATTGTTTTCCAGTGCTCCTTGTTTGGTACAGACATATAGAATTCTCTTTCTAGGCACTAAACTATGTTGCATACAGTGGTTTGCATCGCACATGTTCAGTATGCTTTTGGAATATATTTTCTTGCAGCCCCCGTTGTGCTGAAGCCCATTGCTGTCACATAAATACACAGCGGAGTTGTTGCATTCTGCTCACATTTCAATGACGAGCTTTATTACCCATCAGCAGCAGGAACTCCTGGGTGACCTGTTCATTTCCCGGTGTCTTCAGTCCGACCGAATCGTTTGCCTTGCAAGACATGCACTTTCCTTGACATAAAAACAAGGAGCCGTTAAGTAACAGAGAGAAGGGGTGGGGGGCAGAGAGAGGAAAAGTGGACAGATGGGAGATTTAGATATGCCATAGTCAGGTTTATCCATAGCTCTGGATATTTTGGGACGGCATATCTCTCTGGGGGGTCATGGTCTAAAGAGAGGAAGTGTTTTATGAATGCTGCCTGTATGCTTGAATGGGCTTGAAAGGACACTTCAGTTTGTAGAGGTCGCTATGAAAATGAGGCACGGCTGTGTGAAAAATATTCCAGAGTGCTCAAGTGGAGATTTGTGTACAGATGGTTAAGTGCCCACTAACAAGGTCTATATGGCCCCTGTAGTTATGCCCTGTAATAACCCTCGGCACTTAAATTGGAGCTTGCTATTGCAGATGCCCTCACGGATTTATCCAGAGGGTGGACTGGAGCTCCCTGTTAACATTATCAAATTGGCCATTTAAAGTGAAGAACATCTGTCCAAGATGTGGGCGGAAAAGATACTAAAACCTCAACTCTTGTTCAGAAGGCATTGCAGTTGCGTCGAGCGAGGAAACTCCTGGATGATCACTTCTTGACGTGCTCTCTAAGAACCAGCTTACTCCTCGAGCTGCTGCGTTCAACCTTTACATCTGATCCTTTTTAATGTACAGCTTGTACTTTCTGCTGCCGCTGCAGTTTCTAATTTTAAACAATGAAAACACAATGTAGTTTGATGATGTTGTGGAGATGGGATCATGGCAGTTGTTGTCTTTATTTAATCTCAAGCAGAAATGCTAACAGACGAGGTAATGTATCAGGGTTTTGTCTTCCCCGCTCTCTTTTATGTATCACCTGGTTTATACTGTGTTTCGCCAGACGTTTACAGCAATTAGAACCAAGCAGGTGTATGGTACTATTAACAGGCGACCAAATGTATCAAACAAATTAAATAATAGTACAAAATTCTCTATAAATTGAATATTGTGTGAAACATTTAAAAAAATGTAGGTCCGAAAGTCAACAAAAAATATAGCAGGTCTTTTGATATTTTTGAGGCAGAATTGTTACACATTACATCGTCCATATTTTATCTCTTGAGAATATTCTCGTTCCCACTCTCTACCTTCGTCTCTCTCAAACACTTGCTCTCACCCACTGTGAACTGCCGCCCCGCAAAAGTGTGGCCTTGCTCCCACCAGCAGATGTTTCCCCTCAAGCTGCGGCCAGAATGTGACTGGCCTGACAGAGACCAAATTTACAGTGAACCACAACTCATCCTGTCATCACATGGCTGAGTGAGCGAGAAAGATAGGGAGAGAGATAGAGAGGGAAAGAGAGAAAGTGCCACCATGAAAATAACGAGCAAAAATGGCCACAATTGTGCACAATGTGTGGGAGTCAGGCTGTAATGTGAACTGTTGCTGTTCGCCTGTAAAGATTCTCTGCACCGGTAAAATGCGATCAAGAGCGAATCAAGATGAATAATTCATAGATCACCTCACTTAAAACTTGTATGTCACTCTCAGTCTCCTAGGAATTGAGTGTTTTTGTGAGAAAGGAATAATTAAATATACCTCACTTTCAATGTGATGTTGCTAATTGTTCTGTTCGTAAGTTTTAAATGAAAGTTTTTTGTTAAATTCCTACCTACGATCACAGATTGCTTCCTCCACATGTTGAGGCACTGTGCATGGGGCTGTAAAAAGACTCGCGCTGTGAATCTGCTCCATCCTGCTCTTAATTAGATTCGGTGAAGTTCACACTCCAGCAGAGCTAACCCATCCAAACTCGTTATCCAACATAACGATCGGCAAACACATCAGTTATTCCTTTGCTCTTATAACATTAAAAATGTAACATACTGTTTGTAAATACAAGCAAAAGTCACAATATCGCTTGGCCAATTATGTAAACTCAGCTAACAAAACACTGCTATGTTCCTGTAAAATGAGTCAGTTTTTAATCAGACTAGGATAGAGGAAAAACAGTTGCATTACTGAAAACAGGATTTTTGAGTTTTAATTAATCACGACTTATTAGGACACACACACACATATATATATATGTTTACTGAATAAAATAGTAATAATACAAAACTTTTGCAACTTATGGCAGAAGTTTATTTTACTATCGTTGTTTAAGTTTAAGTTGATCATCTATTGTTGTGTTTCTGTTACTGTTCTGTCATTTGATGTATGTAGATTGTTTTTGCTAATTGTTCTTTCATTTTTTTAAATATTTTTCTTTCTGTGTATTTGCCTCCCTCCTACTTAGAACAAGATACTACATTTCAAAGAGTTGCACTATTAAATGGATACTTTAATCACCAGCTATCAGCAGCAGGAAGTACACTGTTTTTCTAATGGTCTTGTAAGCCTGTGTTGCATTTAGCAAATTAGTCATTTTCATATGCCATCTTGTTTATTTTTGCTAACTTGGGTTACGAGGAGCAAATTACCATTTGGAGCTTATTTTTCTCGTCTCAGAATATTGTCTCTGGCTGGGAATATAACACCCTTTTTTTTTCTTTACAATCCAATTCATGTTTTTACGGGAAAAAAAACTAAATCAATATATGGACCGTGTGTTCTTGCAACACAGGTCAGAGGAGAAATGAAATAAGGTTGTTGAAAGGGCTGTTTCATCTCAATGATTTGTTTCTTATTGAAAACACATGCTGTTAGGACAGAGGCATAATGACTTGATTTCAAATCAATCAAAATCAATCAAAAATACTTAATAATCCCCACAGGGATGCTCCAACCACTCATATGCACAAGATAAAAATGTGATATTTAAGACTTGTTTAGATAAGGTTCTTATAGTATTGATGTAGTTAGTTGCAAATGTATTTCGGGTAGGAAGTACTCTTAATATTTACCAACTACAGTACAGTCTAGCAGAACATAATTATCAAATAGTTGTCAGGTATTTAATATTTTAGCCATTTTCATGTTCAAACAATGTGTATCTACTCTTGAGCATCAGTTCAAATCACAAAAAAAACTCTGCTCCTGTATTTTCATACTGATGTCATCACATTTCCGCATCCTAAGATAAGATAATTGTGGATCATAAAATATGTTGGCTGCTTCGTGGCAACCCTGGGAGCCTCCGACAGACAAAACACGCTCACATCTGACATGCCTGACATGCCACAAACATATGCAAAACATTCTTTTTTTTTCACCAAGGTGATGATGCTCCAAACAGACTTTAATCACTGCATGCCAATGATCTGATCACGCCAATTCTGACAAATTTATCAAGGAACTAATTACTTGTGCACTTCACATTCACTGCTGCGTACAGCATTTAAAGCAATGATATCAGTGGCTGCCCACAAAAAAAAAAAACACTTCAGTAATTTTTTTTTCTGCCGTGCTTTTTAATCTGCAGGATCACTGCAAGTCAGTTGGTTTTCATGAACGTATAAATTACAACTCTCACCGCAGAGTTCCCGAAGTCACTGCTTTACTTCACCAAATTAAGCATTGGAGCTCACTTGATGCTCAGATATAATCACTGGTTTTCTTGGCTTAGATTAAATTTGTGTTTATCTAACTGCCAAATGTCAGTAGGCTTTGAAAGTGCTCATGCTGCTGGCTGTTTTTTTTTCTTAGAGGAACAAGCTAACAGTCAAATACAGCTCATTACAGGCATTAATTTTATTGAGTTTTTTTTTTTATTAAGGTCCCATAGAGCTGTTCTGGCAGATGTCATAGTGCCTGAAGGTGTAGCTGCCAGGCTAAGCTCTCATGATGCTGCTATCGATCTGTGCCCAGTGTTTGGGTTGTTTCTTTTTGGCAGCATATTGAGACGAGTCCTGTTATTGGTCAGCACTTCGTTAAATTCAAGGATTTTGGGGTGTTTCCTGTAAAGTTGCTGGCATCATTTTTTGTGAGTTTCCTGTTGTCTTAACTTGGTAAACTGAGATTACAAGCAGGGAGTTATACAGTATATGTATACTGGCTGTAAATTTTTAATCCTTAATCCTGACATGACACATCCCTTGTTTAATTGGCTTCAACACAAACAGAGGACAGTTTTCCGGTCATCACGTTCATATTTTCTCCACACGCTTTATATCAGCATGAAAGAAACTTTTTAACCTAAATGACAGCTTGCTCCGCTGTTTGCGTTTCATAAATTAGACCCAACAGCTGAGCTCTTGTTAAACTCCTCTGGATTAGCCTCAGGAACTGTGTTCACATTCAATGAGCTCATGTCTGTCTGCTGTTTATCACTGCTGCTTCTCATAGAGGATATTTTGTCTGCCCCAAAACAAGACTCGTGGGCCTGTAAATATAAATAATAAATAATATTATGCAAAGTTGATGTGTCTTGGTATCATCCTGCAAATCAGGTGGATCCGTTCTCTTTTGTGCAGTTGTCTTGATGGTTGATTGTACTTCATGAGTAAAAGACTACAAGGTCAATCTAACCATATGAAAATCTTAGAGGTTTTTTCTTAACTTGGACTCTTGCATGTTCAAACCATTGTTGCAGTTGTCAAATGGCTGCAGTTTGTTCAGGTTTGGGCATCTGATCTTCGTGGTTTGGTCTCAGAAAAGGTCGCTGGCTTGTAGTTTAACCTTTGATGTCACTGTAGATTTTACAAGAAGCCTGATCACTTTGGTGAAAGATCGGTGTCACTCTTTATCCTTCTTTTGGTGGTATGGTTGTTAGGAGCATCTAATATTGCTGCAGATGGGCGTGCACAGGAGTTAGTTGAAAGTTCAGTGGTCTCATACAGAGGCTGAATGGAACCCTGTGTGTGAGAAGCTGAGGGGCATAACAAATTGATATTTAATGACCTGCGAATGAGACTGGGCTGGTATCTGCTGCTGTTTACCTCCTGGCCATGTGGTCATTATCCTGAGGATTCTGTGGCATCCTGACTCCTTTCCTGTCCACTTTCATCATCTGCAGCTAAAGAAATGCACCTGCAAAGGCTTTCAACTCAGCCATCATTGTATCTGCTGAATTACTGATGAACAGGGAGACAGGAGGCTACCTAAGGGTGCTGGGCCAAAATGAACCTGTCTTCAGTTAAAACCAGTGAGCTGATTGTGGTGTTTGACTGGGGAAAACAGTCAGACATAAGCCAGTTAAAGTAGGGACTGGCATAACTATTGGAAGAATTTTGAGTTTTTTGTTATGTTCAAGGGTACATTTACACATGAACAATATCTGCCAACCCTGCATCTGATGGACAACTCTCTCCTCTTTTTGAGCTACAGCAGCCTCAAAGTTACTTAACAACGTTCTCTTAAAAATGGACCGTATCGTATTGCCAACGTGCAAACTCCTCATGAGAGGGACCCGTGTCGCTCTGCTTGTTTAGGAGAGTAAGACAGTATGCATGGTGGTCCTAAACACACTGAGCACTTTGTGGTGGCGTCCCCACTCCAGATAAAAAGAGAAAAACTAATGAGGGAGGTCGGCTGTGTTGCTGGCTGCTCTCTGGCTTCCCTCAAGTGTGTCAGGTTGAAAGAGTGATGACCAAACTATCCATTATGTGCGACACTTTCCACCCACTGTGTAGGACTGTAAGTGCTTTTGACATCTTTTACTTGTATGTGTTCTACTTCTGTATTTATCTCGACCCAACATTTCCTTCATTGTATGCATGACCCCCCTTTCCTTTGTTGTCGCATTTTACTTTTTATTGTTCTGTAGCTGTTTGTTTATTTTCCTTAACTTTTAATTGTCCTGCTCCTCTGTTGTCTTCACCACTGTGGAGTACATTCAATCAAAGATTTGAGGTAAAGTCACAATGGATTCATTCTTCTTGTTAACTGGTTTGGCAAAGAGTCTGACTCACAGTCTGGCTGATGTCGGCTGTTCTTGTTGAGATAAGGGAGTTCCAAACAAAATTGCGATTAATCATTCTGTTCCCATTGATATATACAGCAAATTTCACAACAAATCAAATTTTACGTCTCCATCCATTTGCATACAGTCCCTTTGTTAGTAGCCGACAACTCAGAGCGATCCGCAGAAAGGCTGAATCCCAAAAATCTGAAAAGATAAAAGAGAGCACATATTTAATTATTTCTTTTAAGTCAGTTTTCACCCAGGTGCAGAACTAATTTCTCTCCTTCTTTAGGACGAAAGACATGTGGTTCTAGCTGCTGATGGAGCTTCTAAAGGCCAGTGAGGTGTAATTAACATAAAGCATTGCTTGGGCATGTGTTCCTCTCCCCCCTGTAGGCCCAGTTGAAAAAGCGAGGTGTCTCCTTGCATTACAAACCATGCTGCCTGCCGCCAGGAAAGGCTACATTTTGGAGTCTCTCCATCTTTGCTTTAAGTCTCTCACCACTCAGATGGCCCTTAACATTTAGTTAAGATACAAAGGTTAATCACAGCTCCTAGCTGCTAATTAGAAAAACAAATTGTATTAAGTGACTAGGTGAATAAGCATTACATTCTCATCATTTAATAACTTGGATTATCTCAAGACAAAAATGATCACATAATTGCTATAGGCCTCTTATAAAAAATTAATACAACCGCCAAGCTTAAGTTCTAATGCCCAAATTCAGTTAGAGACATTTTACTTGTTTAATTTGACTGCATGTTAAATTTATATGATGTTGGTAATTCATTTTACTGAATGTATTTGAACAGATGGCTATTAAAACATTCTTTTTATTAGATTTTGAAATTTTTACTCGTTCATAAAGAGTTGGTGGAGTAACAGAGAATGAAGACACAATCCTCTGTGTGTATTATTCAGAACTTTGTCATCCTTTGTTTTGGTGGCCTGTGCAGCAGCATGGGGATGTTTGGAGCATGCGTGTGAAACTGTTTGCCCTCCCTGTGTTCATAAAGAGACCAAGAGAGGGACCTCCACACAGCAGTGCAAAAACAAAGTCCCTAACAACCAGCAGGTGGTCACACTGTGATACATCTCGCCCCTATTTTCATTAGAACCCTACAAAAAAAAACCACTGAAAAGCTATAAACCTTGTTGTACTTAATTGAAACAATCAAACTTAGCTACCTACAGCATACAGTACTTGATGTATCAGGTAATTCTCGTTTTCAGGAGAGCTAAAATGTCTTTAATTACATTAGATGGATTAAAGTCTCTAACATATTGAGGACATGTCTTCTACCAAGCTGCACATGTTTCTCATGTTATTAAATAACCCAGTAGTATAAATGACAACATTTTAAATAGCCAAAATATAGTGTGACATTCTTTTACTTACCTTTTGTGGCCTTCTTACACTTGATATTGCTGAATTGCTGGTGCTGTAGTGAGGCATCGTAGTGACTGAAAATCTCATACTAGAACCTCTAAGAACTTGTTACTCTTTGCATCAAGGATAAAAAAGATGAATCCATAACAAGTATTAAACTAGACTGAGGGACAGATAGTAGGATTAGCAATTAGCTAAGACAGAAGGGCTTACACTGAGCCTCCAGGTGTTGTGACTTCATCAGTTTTAAAGTGTTAAGTTAGCTCTGTGAAGTACAAATTGTTCATGAACAATGCTCATTTGAACTATGAAAGAGAGTTAGTAGTGGCAGTATGATAGGAGAGCTCATTTCCGTTCTTTCCCGGTAAGTATGTGAAAAAGATCTTTGACCGTAGCCGTTATTAAAAGCTGGTGCAGGGTTAAGTGCTTGTGAAGTGTCTCTGCTAATGCAAGCGTGTCTTGTTGAGCTGTGTCCTGAAAGATTATGGAGTAAATGAGAGAGAGAGAGAGATTATTTCAGAGCTGGAAATGGAGCTTGATGGTCAAATAATTCATGGAATTAGGAAAAGTCACGCCATTGCCCTGCGTTAGAGCCATAACAGCTGTTCATCCAAGGAGAACCACGAGTATAGATCCAGCAAGGAATTTGTTTGATTGACATCCTTGGTAGTGGGAGTGTTAATCAGAAGACAGAAGAAGAGAGTGAGTTTGATATAAACCAACTGAAGTTGTCAGTGATTGAAATCAGTTTTAAAGCAGTCACAGTCATGTCACCTGAAGCCACGTGTAGGAGTTTGTGTCCCACAGCTGGCTGATTAAAACACTGCTGCATCTGGAACAAGACTGAGATAGCCTTTCTTTGTTTGTTTTTTGAATACTTTCCTATGGTACAATAATATAATACTGTAAATCGGAAACTTAAAAATGGGAAAATAGGAAATTTTGTTCTGTAATTATGTGTACCAGCAAAAATGAAAACAAATGTACATCTTTATATCAATATAGGAGCAGTGAGCTGCACGCCACAGTACAGATATAGACATTTCAAGTTGCATGAAGAATACCATGAGTGCTTTTTTCCCATTGTATTTTCCTTTTGTTGGCTTGTTGGTAAACTGTGTTGAACAGCCACCTCAATGTTTCAAGCCCTGTGAGCCCATTTCATCTTATTTTCACTCATCTAAATCTCACCAACTCACATTTCGGTTTTTCAGCCGAGCAAAGATTCTTTTTGCAGCAGGCGTCTTTTCTGAAAATTACAAATACATGTCTCGCTCACACAGGCAGTCGTCCTAATGGCTGCATTATATGATGGCACATTTTCAACTTGTCATTCCATGACTATGTTTGAGAGGTCATCTTCACATGGGAAAAGATCCCATTGTGTTTCTCAGAGGAACAATTGTTTTCTAACTCGTCCACGGCCCTGCTGACAGTAATAGGGCAGTTTATTTGAAGTTGTAGTCACACGATGCCATTTAAAGAGATTTATAGGAGAGAGTGCTCTTCCTTAAGGCTTTCTGTCCCATTTTCACTCTGTTTACAGCGAAATGCCATCCCTGCAGGGGGACCTGTTGAAACTTCACATATCTTTTTGTTTGTTTGTTTGTTTTTTTGTGTGGGCGTGGGAATGTTTTCTTCGTCTGTGCGCACATGCATCATTGTGTATGCAATTACAGTCTGTAAGTATTTCTGTCTCTGCACGGCGTTCTCATCAAGTCTTTGGAGGTGTGTCTGTTTTTTGGTTAAGTGATAGACATCATCGAGCCATTCAGAGTTTAAAAATAATGCAGTTTATCTCCCGTGTCATACACTTGCGATTTCCAGTTTACCTTTTTTAAATCACAAACTTGAGCCTTTATTAACTATTGCACCTTAACTAGAGTTAAGATGGCTTTAACCTGATCCTATGTGTGTGTATCCACTTAGATGTTCAAAGTTATGAATGAATGAATATGGAAGAAGTGGCTGTGAAATGCATGCTGCTGCTCTGTCCATTCGTCATTACATAAAGCATGAGACATTTAGCTCAAACATGCAATACTGTGCATCGAGGAAATGTCCACTTCAAAGGTATCTGTGTGAACAGAGAAAGGTAGCGCATTCTACGGACAGGGGATTTTTAAATGTCCCATTTTCCGTGAAAATTGAAACAGGGCAACCATATAATTTGCTTTTCCCCGGCATAACTTGTTAAGATAGAGAGAACACAGCTTCTCTGAGCATATGCTCATTCACACCCACTTCCCTCTCACAATCTCCAGACAAATTAATTTCTCACAGTTGCCTTCAGCTGCAGGTCTGGTCATTGCACAGCTGTTGCAACCAACTGCAGCTTTTTAAAATTCTCTCAACATGAACCATTCACTTTGACAAAAAAAAAAAAAAAATATCCAGGACTGCTAGATTCACTGTAGATGATGAAGTACTTAATCATCCTTTACCTCCATTAATGCAACATGGAGCAGAATTTTTACATCAAATTCAAGCAAAACTATACGTTTCTGTCACTGCAGGCAAAATCTAAACTAATGATCATATCATTGTTCTTCTCTCCCATGCCCAACTTCTGGCTTGTCATGCACTGCTAATATGGACATCCACGCAGGCTCAGGTCAGTGCTGTTCATTCTGTACATCTACTCTGCTTGAGCTAATGAAGACAAAATGCATGCCAGATCTGTGCCAGATCACATTCTGCTGTGACCCTTTTGGTCATTTGGTCGAGAGAAAGAACAATAGTGTGATTGGAGAGAGTGCTTTACTGATGAAAATAATATATGTGAAGTGCATTTGGATGAAATTCCATCTGCTTTTTAACTGGAGGGACTCTTGATTGACATTTTCTTACATTAGGGCTTCATTATAATGTCGGCAAAATGTATAAGAGTGTGCACAGAGAGAGTCAGTCAGGTAATGTTATTTTGTATTACTTATCAAAAAAATCTCTATATATTTTTATTTCATAAGTGTCTCAATAAGAACAAAAGAGCTGAAAAGACAGACATTGCATTTAGACCACGACTACAGAGACGATTCAGTGAGTGCTAGCTCATTTTCCTTTTTTCCACAATAGGTGCTCCTAATATGTGTATTGCATCAAATCTTCATGGGAGAAAATCATGTATTTTTCAGCTCTATGTGTATATCACAATACATCAGCTTTAATCTTCATAAAAAAAAAAAAAAGACATATCTATCTGACATCTTATTGTGTAACGACAACCCATTTGTTTCATATGATAGTTATGGTTTCTTACTGAACAAATGGTGTTGGTAAAAGTAAGTAGAAAAGGGTGTATTTTGTGAAATGTGACTGAAAAAGTCATTTTCTGATGATGAAAATTAGCTATTAAGCTGAAATTGTATTTCTACAGCAGCAGTGGAGAAAGTGTTAGCAGAGCAGTTGCCAGTTTACCCAGCAGGGGCATCTGCAGGGACAGATGGGAGATGATGAGGGTGTGTAATAGGCATCTGTGTGTCCCGTAGGGGAGGGAATACTCCATGCTCATTCGCTCACTCTAGTCTGCATGCACACGCACACACACACACACACACACGTACCTACACACACACATTACAGCCTGTCATAGCTTTTTCCACAAATTGTCCTCAAGAGTATACCTTTTACTGCGGCAGACTGTTACATAGATTGAGAGTAAACATGTGTTTACAGGAGCATTGCGCTCGCTGCTCCCTTGGTTATACACACATGCCAAAGTCACTGGTTGAGTGGGGAGAAGTGAGCAGGCTCAACATTCAGCCAATTACATCCTCAGCTGAAGTGTCTTTTGCCATGGTCATTCTCGTTTACACACCTCATGCTCTTCTGTCCATGTCATGCATGTGTTTAATTTCAGTGTGATTTGCAATAACACGCCCTTCCTCTCTGCAGTGGAAGCATGTTACATGCCTTTTAATTTAGAGCTCTCTGTGGAAAAGATGCGCTTTCTTTAGTCTAGGCATTAAAGATTTCTTTAAAATTTTATTACTCCCATTATATTATATTACTTACTTATCTAGTCCTATTCTTTTAATTATTCTTTTTAGTCCAAAATAATCTGCTATAGGAAATATAAGGGAAGGCATCCTTGTGGCACGATGCTAAACTGTGGCATCTTGAGCTATACTAAAATAAGTATTAACTTAATTAAGAGTAGTATAGACTTCAAACACCCCATAAAAGCAATATGCAAATGCACAGCAGCACAAGTGCTTGATGTTTAAAAATAACTACAAAATGAAGAGCATAAGAGCACATGTTGTGTTCTCAGGCACAAGGCTTGTCATGAAAACAGCACACTGACGTATACATCTCCATGATTAAGGCGATATATTAAACCTTAATCTAAGATTTACGAAAGGAGGACCCCTAAGGTTACCATTTTTAACACAGAGACATCTTATTAAGTTTCGATGAAGAGTGATTGTCCCTAAAATCTCCTACATCTCTGGCAAATTTGCACCAGCTCTATAAATCCAGTTTGTGTCTGTGAGCGCTGATTTGTATGCGTGTCTATTTTTTCAGGCAATGTATTCGGCTGCTTTCTGTCTATAATCCCTCACGTGTATCCACTTTCTTGCGTGTGCGTGTGTGTGTGTGTCCCCGTGTGTGTTCACACGTGCACGCATGTAGGTTTATGAGGCCGTGCGTTGCCACAGCGAATGCAGCCAGTACGAGTGGAGGATCGAGCCCTGGTCCATTTGTACCATCAACACTGTGGACGACCTGCCAGCCTGCGGGGAGGGAGTCCAGAGCCGCAAGATCAGGTCAGTGAGCGGGTTAGACTTGGCAGACTGCGAGCCTGGCACCGCAACACACAGCGGGAGGAGCAGACTGGCAACGGTCCTGTAGCTGGCACGCACACACTGGTACTGACACTTGCAACGCCAGGGGAAAAACAAACAGTCAAAACAAACTACTGCTTCCTAATGAGCGTTTTTTGATTTTTTGCAGTGCCTTTTTAGTGGTACTTAAAATAGCCGCAGAGGAAAGCAGTGGAGTGTTGACTTTTTTCATGCACCATCAGAAGTGGGAAAAGCCAAATTGGGCAACTGGGTCGTTGTGTCAGAAGCAGCTGAATCGGTCTTGTTTACTGTGAGCCTACCTGTATCTGTGAGTCACAACAAAATAGATGTAAAAACTGGTCCCATTCAACCGGACCAGAGGGGATTTTTTCCCAGGAGTTTTATATTCACTTTATTTTATACAATTTCAAAATTTTGTCCTGATACCTAAAACACTGAAAACATCCGCATTTTCCAGGTTGGTCACATGTTTTTAACAGTTCACTGAATACTGAAGAGTGCACTGAGATATCACTCTGCATATCAATGTAAAATATGTTTTATTTTAGCTTTGTGATGATTTCACATTCTTCTTACACTTCTCTTTTTAACCTTGAAAGTAGAAGTTTTCATACACTAACATCTGTGTTAAACTGCAGTCGCTCTCAACTTATCACAGTTATTCCATCTTTCATCCCTACAGTTTACTGTTTTTAATTTAGGACAGTCTTTCCCAAACTTATGCTTCCTGCTTAAAATTGAACACCACAAAATAAAATCTAACGTGCTATTTTATTTGTTATTTGTTTCCAAAATTAAAATAAAAGAATAGAATGGCCAGCAAGAAATGAGCGAGGGTCATTCAGAGTTTGAGGTTATTTTAAAAACAACCAGAGGCATCATTCAAATATCAAAAACTATGAAAACATTTGTGATAATTGTAGAGACCCTCTACAGATAAAAAAGCTGCTTAATCTTGCCTGTGAAAAGTTTTATCTATTATAAGTCAGGAACTGAAGAGCACCCCAGAGACTAGTTATACACCTGCAACTGCTGCTCTGCTAGGTGTGTGAAGAAAGGAGCAACGAGTGTGGAGACCAGCAGTGTGGACGACAGTCTGTGTGATCAGGAGGAAGTGCCACCCAGAGCCCAGGTGTGCTTTCTGGCTTGCCCCAACGACTGTGTCACATCACCCTGGGGATCATGGAGCAACTGCCCTCTGGTAAGAAGCAGTAACTGAATGACTGTTTTCTTGATGGGGCGACAGGTCGTGGGCTTAGGAAGCTCACTTATTTCTATCATTAAAAGTTTGTCCAGAATCATCAGCATACAGTCGCACATTTAAAAAATAGTTCCTACAGGAGTTAGAGGGCTGACGTGGCCAGATAAGCTGACAGCAATTACAAAAACGGAGCAGAACTTTTTCAGTGTTTTTTGCAAGGGATACTTAGCTGACCTCTAGTTAGATTTGTATTATTTGGGTAGTGTTGGGCTACTGTGTGGCTAGTTTATGGAAATTACCAACAATAATGTTTTTCTGTGTTCCCCCCCTCCACGGACACAAAAGGTTTAAGCAGTTGTTTTAAAAGGCAGAGAGGCACAGCTCCCTCTGTCAGGATTCAGAGAGGCAATATGCAAATTATTGAATATGAACAGAGAATCTACTACTGCATTTCTTACTGTTACTTTTTTCTCTCATAAAAAAATCTAAAACTTTCTAGTGTAGCTGTAAGACAAGGTTGTTTGTTGCCTGTTAGCCGTTGCCATATTGCATTCTGTTTTAAAATGGACAAGCCAAAGCCAAGCATCGCCTGAACGTCACCCACCAGCAGAGGCGTTTGTTGGTTGCACAGTGCACTCTGGTTGAAACTTTACTCCTCTAATAACAAATTTAATAAGAGTGTGTGGCCTAAAACATACACAGGAGTATTTTTTTAAAACACTGTTTTAAAAGCATTCTACTTTGTAAACACACAATTCACATATTCAGTTGTACTGTAATATTTTAGTTTTATATCTGACTTACAAAATGAGCATTTTTCACATTTTATTTACCTTTCCTTTGTTTTTGTTTTGTTTTGTTTTCAATGTGGGTTTTTCTGTCTAACTCAAAATTTAAGTTAAAATCTAATTGATAAAAAACGTGTTCAAAGAAAAGGCGGACTGGACTCAAACACCCACACAAAGAGACTGAAACATGCAAACAGAAACAGGCAACATGTAAACTGGAAACACGAAGAAGCTGGAACACACAAACTGAAAAATGACCATACAGTTACATAAATAGTTGCTGTCAGCAGATGTGTGAGTGGGCAGGATAGCACAGTTAAGGAAAAAAAATGTAAGGATATCTGGTGGTGGGATGGAGAAGTGCAGGTCTGAGGAGATGAAGGAAAATGTGTCCTTGGAGAAATGAGTCTGGGCCGGAGACACGAACCGAGGTCGACACTGAAGAAAACTGGGACAGATTTTAGGTTAGTTATGCTAAAATAGGCTTCCTTTCCCTTTTCATCTGTATGGAATCATATTTAGACTATTGTTTTTAAATGTAAGCAAACTCCAAAGACCAAACTTGAAGATATGTTTAATTGAGACTTGTATATTTAATGTGTTATGACTCTTTTTGTGTGTGGATCCCCCTTTTTTTAACATTATTCATCGTGAAAATGACAGATTTATATGATAAAATGATCAATAGCCACAGTGCCATTGAAATACTTGACAGTGTCCCAGTGCAGAGGTATTCTTCTCATTAAGACAAACTCTGAGTTTTGCTTGAAGCCTAATATTCATAGACTTCCTGTTTTTTAAAAAACAACAAACTCAAATTCTAATCACACATCAGGGAAGTGTAAGTAATAATAAGTAATAAAAGCTCATGATCTAAAGAGCTCATTTACATAAACTCAGCTGTTCTGTAACCTTGTGTGGTTTAAAACCACATTTTGTCCTACAATTTCAGCTGCTGCAAATTAAATTCCTGTCATCCTGAGTCTACTAATGTGCTTTCATTTTCCGATGAAGGTTAGCCCTCAGGCTAAAACTATGTAGCATGTGTTCCCCAGTGTTTCGAGCCAAAGGCTGCAGGTCACACCGACATGTAGCTGTGTTATAGGTTTCCTGTCAAACATAACAGTTCAGTGGACTGGAACATTGGAGTCAGGGCAGGAGCAGCTTGGGAAAAAGAGATATAGAGATTACTTGATTAGTTTGAGTTTTTTTTTTTCCACAGACTTTTTCATCTCTTTCAGTCTTTTAATCTTGAGGTTTTGGCAGCACTCTAAACGTCAGCAAAATGCAGCGACACAAGAATGCAACAACTGCCAACTTAAAAGCCAATTAAACTGTAACAGCTGTAAATTAACTGTTTTTACAGTCAAGTCAACCCTGAAACACTTAACACATGTAGAACTGTAGGAGTGCATGGAGGGGTTAGCATTTACATTTACATTAATTCAGAAACAAGAACCCCGGTCGTGGCTGACATGGCAAAACTGTAACAATTAATTTTTGGACCAGAAATGAGAGAAACTCAGACCATAGAGAAAAAATGGAAAATAAAGTCCATATGTGATAGTTTACAGACGCACTAAATGCTAACCATACTGTACTCACAGTGGTGTATGCATCCCATAGAGCTAAAAACAATTATATGTCGTAACATGTATAGTTGTCTACCTGAAACTATTCTACTCAAGGTTGCATTAATATGATTGATAAGTTTGTGGCCTTAGATTTAAGGAATTCATGAGGAATTACCTCGTGCATTTAAGCGTTTTGAGTCACTGAGAAAAGAAAACTCCAAAGTACCACTTTAATTCAAAATGTCAAAGGCTGGCGATATCTAGCACTTTTTTTTCCTCCTGACCTCAGCAAGACTCCCCAACAAAAACTCTATATAACATTCAGAATGAACCCATCATTTTTTAGAACAAAAAGGCGAGTCACTAAAACAGACTTGACACTGCATCTCTGTTTTCTTCTGGCATGTTTCACCATCACTTGCCTTGACAACAGGGACGCTGAGCTCAGAGAATGTTGAGAGATGTTGAAAGACACATCTAAATTTCTGACATCCCAGAAGGAGAATGTTTTTCCTTTGGTAACAAATGGTGTTTGTGCAAACAAGAATGCTTAGTGTAAAATATGTTGGTTCACTGTAATTGGAGATAGTTGTATAGCCGCGGGCCATTCCTGTGTTCAGCTGAAATGAGTGTGTTGTGCAGTGTGTGCAGGGTTGTGATGAGATCGGCTGTGCTGTGGGGTCCAAGGGCAGCGAAGTGATAAAGGGAAGCATTCTGCTTAATAACACGGTGATGGTTCCCATACACAGTCCTCATACATCCACAATGACGGGATGGCCAATGACGTTCTCCCCCTGTAGCTCTTGTTTTTAGCTCAGTAAATGCCGACTTTTCCAATATGAATGCAATCACAGAGACTTGTATTTAGCTTTAATACTGTGTATGAAGATACAATTCAAGAGTAAACCCATTGCAGTCTTTATGGTAAAGCACAACCAATGAATTCAAGTTTGGTTTTGCACTGTGCTCAGAGGATACGCTCAACCAGCAGTGAACTGTACCTGCAAGAACTGATTACAGCTTATAGACTGTCTTGAGTTCACAGTATGACACAGCGGTAACGCTACTCCCTAACGTGCAAAACCAAGACATTTTTTTCTTTTTTTTGCACTTATTGCATAACTTTCACAGGGAGGGTTCTTGGAAACAGAAGGTAATATGTGTGAACAGGTTATTCCGTGGTTCTGTCATTGCCTCATAGATTTCAAACTAAACTGTAATGGAGGGAAAATAAAAGAGAGCATGAAAACAGGTTTAGAAATTGTCATTAACACAATGTGCTCTGAAACACTGTGGCAGATTACAAACAAAGTCAGCGCCATCTAAACAGGATAAGAGTAGTTTTGTTAGGAATGACTGAAGGATTCAGGAATGTTCGGATCAGAGTCGTGATTATTAGGATAATTGCGAGGGCTGAACGTGATGAACAACACTGTGTTGTGGCTTCAGCATCCAGGAGCCTGGGGATTGAGACTCAGGGTGGAGGGAGGTGTTCATGAACTTCGAGTGTCATCATCTCCCTGTGGTTTATATTTTATTATAGAAGAAGAAAAACCATAACACCATAACACATAACACAAGCTCTGATGAAAGGGATGCACACATTAGGATCCACACAAGCACTGTGCTGCTCTGTCAAGAGGGGGGAGAGGATAAGAGCAAGCTTTGGGAAGAGGAATGTGAAAACTGAGACAAAAAGAAGATAGAGATTTAGATACACCCTAAAGGTTTAAATGGAAGATTAAATTAGTTAGTAACAGAGAAGCTCAGGTGATTGGTTTGTATGATTGTTGAGAGAGAAAGACAGTCATTTTCCTGAACCTCAGCTATAATAACTTCATCAAATGACTAAATTTCAAATTTTAAGTCCAAATATGAGTTTTTCCCTCAGAAATATAACCCAGATTTGTACTTTGCTAAACATTATTCAAGAAGATGTCTGATCATAAGCTAATTCCTCCAACTTAGAATTAATTTTTGTTGAACTATTAATAATCATAGTGACAATCAGGTCTTTCAAGATAGAGGCCATACTTTGGCTCACTGGAAAAAGTAATTGTGTGTCCCTGGTTTGGATTTGATGTTCCAAGTGAAGGAGTTCAGGAGAAGATGGTGCACAAAACAAACAAGCAGACAGGTTTGTCCACTGACCTATCCAATGTTTCTGAAGAGCCACTTCATTATTTTCTCAGATATTTTTTGGGCATCGTATCACCACGGTCTCTTTTTGTTTTTTTTTCTTGGCAGTTTTTCACCAGTCTGTCCAGAAAAACCTTTTAAAACCAGGTCAGGATTCAGTTCTAGTTAAAGATAATAAACAGCACTGGTGAAGAATCTTCGATCTCTATCAGAGCTTTTCTGTAAGACAGAGAAAGAGTTAAGATATGGGGCAGAAGTGCAGCAGATATGCATAATGTTACTGTTCTCTCACGCTGAGTTGTTTAGCACTTTTTATTTTTTGTGAACATAACAGGTGTAATACCTTTACAGTACCTGCGGTGGTGTGAAAATTGTTTGAACCTGTTTCTAATCTCTCAGCACCCAAAGGTGCAGTTGTGCCTGCAGAGAGTGCAAAACGTATGTTTAATATCGCATACAGATACGTGTGCATGCATGAGAGTCGGTGTGAAAACATTAAGGGTTTACTGATGCAGCTAATTCATGAGCTTCACACTGAGGTCCCTTGTTGGAAAGTAACGGTGACCAATGTTTAAATCCTGCTGCATCAGGGACGGAAGGACAAATGTGGATCAATGCAAATACATTTAGTAGAAGACTCTTATTCTTCCTCCTGAGGCTGAGCTCACGGTTCCTGCACACATTTTCACATGTCCTTTGCTCCACTGTTCACAGATTGACATCACTATGTCTTGTGATTCGATTGATTTGCAAATTCTCATCATGACACCCCATGTCCCCTTGTGTGTCCCCGCGTACATATTTGGCAAATAATGTCCTCGTATAGTTGACATAATTATGCTCTTAATTATTATACCACTTGTTTTCATCTGCCCTTCAACTACGGCAATGTAAACATCCACACTATAGATTTAGGTTTCTCCATGTTTACCCACTTTGCATGATTATTCAAACATTTGGCCTGAAAATACAGTGTTTATGACGTACTGAGGCAAGAGTTGCAAATACTATGTGTCAAATAATGCTGATTTCTATTCAGAAAAGTGTCCTACTTCTTTCTAAGGCCTCAGGTGGTTTGTATGGATTTGTATCAGTAAAATTGCATTATCTTTACTGTTCAGAGCCACAGTATTTCAACATTTAAAGAACTGTTACCTGGAGCTTTAGTACATTATGGTAAGATATCAGCATGTTCTGTGTATTTTCAAGTGCAGAAATGGGTTTCTGTAGGTGTAAAAAAAAAGCAAAAAAGAAAAACGAGAAATGTAGTTTAAGTTTACTAAATTACTTTTCCATTCCGACCCCGCTATTAGAGGTAAAAGACCAGTTAGGAATGCTTTAAAAGCAACACTTTTTCTGTTGGTTGTTGGCCAATGTTACCTGGTTACCACAGTGAAACGTGACACTAGAAACTAATTTTACATTTAACATGATTGTAAAGGTGGAGGGTGGAAATGATGAGGTTAAATTGGCAAAAGGGGCATAATAAGGCTTTGAGAGGTGTGCTTCAATTTAGTACTCAAATTGCATTTGGCATAAATGATTGGCTCCATAAATTTTAAGTGGCATTTAGTTCTTTTCTGACAGAAAAGGTTTAACTCCTGGGTATAAAGGACCGAATAAATGGCTTAATTTAACAAAGTGCAATGGTTCCCTTTATTTCTAAAGTTCCACTTGATCATTTGTAAAGATAAAATGATTAATAAAATGGTTCTAATGTATGATGTCCACAAGTTAAAAAGTTAATTTGCTAACACAGAGATGTCTTTTCCAAATGAGATATTATCCGAGCACCACTTTATGGTATTTTTATTATTATATCTATAGCAGTTATTAAGGGACATTAGAGACATCTGGCAGGCTTTTTGTCAGCTTTTTGTCAGTGAAAGTCATTTAGTTGACAATTACAGTGCTTTAATATAACTAAAAAATCTTTTTTAAGCAGTAAAATATTTGTGAAAAAGGCAAAATTGCAAGAGGCGATTCTCGCTCCTTCTTCCCCAAATTTTTATCAGTTTTGGTTTTTTTTTGCTTAAAGAGTAAACAGTGTTATAATGTGCTGTTTCACTGTGGAGTCTCACCTTGAACTGACACATTTGATTTATTTGTCTTTCATTAAATGGGTTTTTCAGGAACCAAAAATAGTAATCCCAAGAAAGAAGAGATGCTTTGTGCCAAATTTAGCCACTTCACATTTCACCAGCCATCTCTGAGGTTTACCTCTTATATAATTGCTTAATTTAACACACTTGTCTCACTCCTTCAAATCTTGGGTTTCTAGATTTTAAACTGGATTTGGTGTTTCAAAACATAAAATTGTTACTGTGGAAGAGAATTTATTCGAGCCAGTTGGTAATAAGTGTAAAGGCCAGAGACAGCTTTGAATGTGTTTTGCCTGATAAAGACCCCTTGACTCCAGCTGGCCTCGTCCCACTTCCCCTTATGTCTGAAACTAAGCCTCTGCCCTTGACAATGACATGCTGGGATGATGCTGTCATTGTCGTGCAGCAGTGTGACCAAGGAACAGCAAGGAACAGGAGCAGACATATCCTCCGACTCCCAGCCTCGGAAAACTCGGCCTGTCCGGAGCTGCTCCAGTCAGAGCCCTGCATCCTCAACAGCACCTGCTTCACCTACCAGTACAGAGTCTCAGGTAGGACGTGTCAATATGCTGAACTGTATGCATGTGAAGCTAAGTATGTGATTCACCTGGTTTGTCTATAATAACCATGGAGATGAAAGAAGAGATACTCAAAATAAGCAGTTATGAGGTTAGCATAATGTTGCTGGTTATGCCTGACTGAAGTCCTGCTGGCATGAGCATCCAAACTTGTCCAACACTGAGACTAATGTATGCATATGTTGCTTGTTGTTTGTTTGTGTGTGTGTGTGTGTGTGTGCGCGCGCACACATTGCAGAGTGGAGTACATGCCAGCTGAGGGAAAATGCCATCTGTGGTCAAGGTTCACGGTTGCGTCTCTTGGATTGCGTTCGCAGCGATGGCAAGACTGTGGAGTTGCATAAATGCGAGCAGGTAATCACTGTGTCATCAGACCGTGTCACACCGCTGCCTAATATCTTCGTTGCAAAAAATCCTTTTTCACAGTCATTCAGTTACTGTGTAAATATTTTTTTCACTATTCACATGGAGGAATAATACGCACTGAAGGTGTGAGTAAAACTTAATGTTTGTTTTCACCTCACATGGTGCAGCACATCACAAAGTTACTATAATGGCTGACTTTTGAAACCAATAAAAACACAGCTTTTTGTAAACAGGAAGTGAAGTGAGCCAAATGACACAGGGACCCTACAAAGAGAACACTAGATTTTGCATTTGTATCAGTTTGGAGAGTTTTGTTTTGTCTTTTAATATGATGTTATTGATGTATGCAGCGGTCTGTTCTCACTGTCTTATGCATTATTAAAAGCCCAGTTGTCAGTTTATTAGTGGAGATGTCCAAACACCTCTGTGTTTCATTATGCAGTTTACCACCAAGAACAGCACAACTCCATTTTATGGCCTTGACTTAATAATACAGAGAAAGATGGTGCAAGTTATTGTAAATTCAGTAACAATAGTAGCATCTCTCAGTAATGGGTTGCAAACCGACTGTCAGTCTTGTCTCACAGCCTGCAGTTAATTTCTGGTATGTCCAGTGTGGTATTTTGCTGCTGAGTAAAGGGAGTATGGAGATGAAGGCTGTGATGTTGTTTTTTACAGAGTGAAATATAACGTTCATTAACGCTGTGATTCTCTTTCATGCAGAATTCCAAGAATGTACAGGCGCAGCTCAATAGCATCTGTATGCAAGGTTAATAGTAAAATTGTTTAAATGCAGCTTCTCCATTCTCCTGAGCTGCAGCCTATTAAAGAAAAGGAAATGTGGACGCTTCTTCTCTCTTGTTAGTAGAAATAATTAACTAGCCCTCCTCACGCCTCTGTTCTCGCTTTCCACAGTTTGGTCTGATCAACAAGTGGAGGCTGTCAGAGAGCTGCGTGGTCGACTGCCCTGTCAGCTGTGTGCTCTCTGATTGGTCGCCGTGGGCGGAATGCTCGCACACCTGCGGTAGCCAAGGTAAACATGTGAACAAACAAACAAACTTCTCTGAAAACCAACGGGAACACCTACCTGATGAACAGACACACAGCCGACCACATGTGCAGCGCCTCATTATTCCATCTACTCAGGCATTCACCAAGACAGTGAATTGTGCATGAATACATTTAAATGCATTAAAATATTTACAAGAATGTGTAAACCAAAGCCTTATTATACAGGGAAACAGTGTGCAGTTTTTTCCCCCAATAATGTATATATTAATATTCCTACTTAGTTATTATTCTGTGGAAAGCCCATTTTTTTTTAAATAATATGGGTAACTTTGCTTTTTGAGGTTATATTTAAAGAACAGTGGGTTAATTTAAGCTAATTTTTATACAGTTGACCTCTATGGACATCATAAATGATTTAGTGTTTCTAAATAAAATATAAAACCTTCCTCTGCAGGATTTCAAAACCACAATTAGCAGTCACCAACCTGTGGTGTGCTCAGCATCACTTTGGGAAAGCCATGTTATGACCTCATGCAAAATACAAAAGTTAATGATTAAACCTGGATGCAAACGTTGTTTCTCAGGCCTCCCAAAGCCAATCTCTCAGAGAGAAAACCTCTTATTCTCTTAATTAGAGACTCAATGGTGTCCTCTTAAATTAATTAGTTTTCATTTGTCATTGGCTGTCCGTCGCCTCACAGTTTGACCCCCTCATTCTAATAAACTCACGCTAACACAGGCTTTCAGCTGGGGATTTAAACTTAAGATTCTCTGTCTGCTTTGTCACTGTCACTGTGACTGTGTCTCTGCAGCTCCCTCAGCTCCGTCTCATGCAATGCGAAACCCCACTGTCAGCCTTGATGAGGGATTTGCGTAGTATCTGTGTCAGACGACGCAAGGATCTTGTTTTGGCGGGATGCTATGGGAACGTTAATATTTTGGGTTTGATTTTTTTTTTTTTTTGAGACGGCAGAGCCGAATGCCTTGTGCCGTGTCTTCCAGGGAACCGTGAAGCTCAGCATCTCCCGCAGCGTAACACAAAAACACACAGGGCTTCTGTCTCGACTCCCTGGTTGGCAGTGCCTTCACTGAGCTGCTGCTGCATAACAAAGCCACTCTATGGCCGGTCTTTTTCACTGTTGCCATTTACCCAACCTCTCCCTCCACACATTATTAATGGCACACTTGAACAAAGCACTTGTGTGGGAAACTGTAAGATGTGAGAGTAAAGTGGCACGTTGACACAGATGTATTGTGCTGTTGCATTAATTCCTCTCCGTCACGAGGAACATTTTTCACGGATTATAGAGAAGGCGTAGCCTCTTTTCACTGCTCAACAAATGATTTATTTATTTCAATCACTCATTTTAGGAATTTGATGAGACCATATGCTTGTGGAATGATGAATTTATTTCTCTGCTCTCTCTCTCTCTGTCTTGTCCTGACACCCATGCTATTTAATAATACACTGTGTTTTTGTTCATTGGTCACTTTTTTTTGAGAATCAAAGTGTTCAGCTTCATTACTGACACTCCATAAATGCAGCTTGCTGATATATTTTGGTTTCCTCTGATTGGTTGTTCTTCACAGCAGTTTGTTGACCTTAATCTTCTGCAGGTCAGTCTGTGCGCACTCGGAGAATCCTGCAGGAGGCTCATGAGCAAGGTCGGCCCTGTCCCAACCAGCTCACCCAAACCAAGCCATGTCCCATAATGCCTTGCTACACATGGTTGCTGAGTGACTGGTCTCCATGCACTGTGGAGGTATGACTTGCAGTGTGATTGCCAGATCTGAGGTTACATTTTTCTATTTCCATGTGATTTCATCATGTATCTACAAAGAGCGCCCACTTGCACCATTAAGCACCCAGAGCTCTTGGTTTCTAGCTTTTCTTGACTTAGTTTTTATATGCATCATCTTTTTTAAAATACATGCAGTTTAGAAAAACATCACACTGAGCTGCCACATTTCCTAAAGGTGTCTTGTGGAGTTTTTTTTACCACTAGTAGCGCTATGGGGCTATGCTTTTATGAGTGAGCCCCTGTTTTGTTTGCACATTTGCTCTCACACACACGAGCATGAGGTTGATGCGATGCACTCTCCCAACAATAGTTTTACTTTTACTTACTGCAGGTGGCAATACACAAGGACACAGAGAAAAAAAAGAGGCTAGCCAGCAAGTAAACATGGATGTAAATATTGAAAGATTCAAAATCATTGAAAAAAAGGCCTTGCAAATGTTTTATGAAGAATGAACTGCATTTTTTGCAAGTTTGTGCATTTCTTTACAATGTGTTTATAATATCAAATCAAGATAAATTCATTCTTTCTTGAGCAGTTCTTTCCTCGGTAAGAGCGAAGAAACATCTGTCAGTATAGCTCACAAAGGTCATATTTGTGTGTGCGTTTCTGTCTAGGGTGCAGATTGTGGTGAGGGGCTTCAGAGACGGAATCTGTCATGCGTCGTTCACTGGGGGGACTGGCCTGAGTCTCCTCCTGAGCCGGTGGAGGAGGAGCTCTGTGGAGACAAACTGAGGAGATGGATCCAGCAGGAGATGGAGCAGCCCTGCTTCGTCCCCTGCCCAGGTAAAGCTGCACTCAAACATACCGCATGAACGTCTCCGCTCTCCTAGTGTGTCGACACGTGGCAGATAAGGTGCCATTATTGATGTACTTGTATGCAATGTACACCATGTTGTCATATGATCTGCTGAAATACAGCAAAAGCAAACGATTGCATGAATTACTTATGACCATAGTGATTTTGAATTCATATTACTAACAATTGTTTGCCTTGGGTCACTCGCTCTATAATCAATAATGTTGTTTCTGAATGCAAAACTTCTTTGCAGCCGTCTACCAATATACTGTTTCCTCTTGCAATTGGTTGACATTTTCAGCTGCTAAATAACTATTGCAAAATCAATAGAAGTCATAGATTAGCTAATGGTCCTGATAGCTCTTCATTATCTGGATGGACACACACAGTTACAACCAGGAAAAAAGACGCAATATCCACATGGATAAAAACAGAGAAGCGTGAGAGCACAAATGCTGCAAACGTGAGTACTTTGCAGCTGAGGGGGAGACAGATGCAATGATGAATTATTTGACAGCATTATTGATTTTTTTTAACACTATACCATGTAGCAGCCCAGAAATCGTGATCCTGTGCTAACTTGAACAATTAGCTGAACACAGAGGGAAACACTTTATCCATCACAACCAGTTAACAGCTGTAGAAATCCTGCATGGGGAGAGCTTATATGCTAGTGCCAAGTAATGATCAAAAAGAGATTATAAGGTACCAGAATAAAAAAACTAGCTTAAATTAAAGACAGCATTTATTTCATGTACCTTTTATTTAAGAGGTACATAATAACAACATGAGAAATAACATAATGTTCATTGTGTTTTATTCTAGCTGACCCAGCCTTCTCCCTTTGTATCCAAACATTAAACTAACTGAACAGGTTGAGTTTACAAAGTGATGGCAGCACATCATTATGAAGCACAGAGTGAAAGCACAGTGGTGTGTGTGTATGTGTGTGTGTGCGATGGAGGTAATAGCAGTGCTGGTGCCCAGAGGTACAAGACTGACACGTTGGGGGTACTTGAAAATAACAAGCTGCATGAGTTGTTCCTCTAACAGCCGTATCAGCCTACTTTCATCATGAACCTCATCACGGTTTAACACAACTTTATTCAAGACCTGTAATGCGATGGTTTGTTGTCCTCGGGCGCACTTAGCTGATGTTCAAGCCCGCTTCACAAGGAGCCTAAAATAAATCAGATTTTTGGTGGTTTTCTAAAGGAAAAGCACAATCATTATCATCACATAAAAAGACAACTCTGATCTCCTTTGGCATGGTTCTTGCCAAGCAAGGCTCTTGTTAGCTTTTGCTACAAGAAGACACCATCTTGCAGTGCTTGCTTTTGCTCATCTGTCTCTCGCTCTCCTCTGATCCTTGCCTTGATTCATCACTCAACCCGCCTTTGCTGTGAGCCTTGGCTCAGGATCAGAAGTGTTTGATGGCCGGAGCAGATGTGTGTGTATTAGTGCTCATGCCTCTGTTGGTGTGTGAAGGTGGAGGGTGCAGTGCAGGGGCCAGGGGAAGTGTTGTTGACATGTATGTGATGTACAATATGTGTGTATGAGTGTTGCTGTTTGCCGTATACTGCAGCTTTTTTTTCTCCTGTTCAGTCACAGCGTGTTTCCACAGCCACAGCAGCAAGAGGTGGGTGTGGGGGGGGGGGCTGATTGAGTGGATCTGTATAAAGATGAAAGATAATGAGATGCATCAATCCACAGACAGTCACTAATGGGCGTTCAGGGCAGAGAATCAGAGGGTTGTTCTGGCTGAGGAGCTGTGGCAGCGGGAGAATTTAGCAGTCCAAGCTGACCCTATCAAGGATTACATAGGATATTAAAGCTTGACCTTCAAAAAAAAGCAAGTGTTGACGTGCTATTTTAAGACTCACGGAACACATCTTCCAGCCTTTATTCACCAAACCAAATGACTTTTCTCTCCCCTAAGAGACCTCACTGAGTGTTGGGTGTTGCCTTTTCAGCTGGGCTCGGAGTTATGGCTTGTATTGTATAATTTATAACTCTGGTTGGTCTATTACTTCTGAATACCCACTGGGCTATCTGAGTAATTTGTTTGTGCATTCGGTACATTATCAGCCGCAGATGTGTGCTGAGGTTGTTTTCGATGTCTTTTAAATGTTCTGGGTAGCTAGCAGGGGAGCCAATAAAATAATCCCTGAAATAGTGTTGGCAAGCTGCACATAAACCACCCTCAAATATCTGACAGGAAAGTGTTAGGCACTGTTATTGACTAAGTTGTGCCTATCAGCGGTGTGAGTGTGTTTTTTTTTGGTCTCTGTTTGCCCTTAGGAGACTGCCATTTGACTGTGTGGTCGTCGTGGAGCTCTTGCCAGCTGACCTGCCTGGAGGGGCGAAGCTTCGAGACCACCGGGCGCCAAGCTCGCTCAAGAGCTGTGATCATTCAGGTCATGGAGAACCAGGACAGCTGCCCACATCAGGTCTTTGAGACTCAGCCCTGCAAAGGTACTCAGAATCTATTTATGTACAAACCTCATTTAAAAAAGCAAAGAGAGGGGTTTTAGCATCACCTGATCGAAATACCCTACTTAAATGTACAATATGGAACATTTTTCTTATTAAAAGTCTTAAAATAGCTGTTGCCATGTTTTATGTTATATGGTAGGTTGAGTTGTGTACTGACATTGTCCTGAATGTTCCCAACAACGTTCAAACTCATTTTGGGGTAAAACCAGTCACAGAATGAAGAAAGAAGTCACATCTAAAGCTGCTTCAGGATGTCATTGAGCTGCATTGTGTGTTTTTTTTTGTTTTAATTGAGGGACCTCTACATACTGAATTGAAAGAAAGTGCATATAACAGTATTTTTGTACAAACTATGAATCACATTGCTACTTGTATGTGAAAAGGGTCGCTTGTGACCAACCTGCATTAAATTGTTGCCAAATTCTGCGTTCCCTTTTGGTTTTCTTGCAGCTTTTTCCAGTAAAAAAACAAAAAAGCTTTGATAAACACAATGCTACCGGCTCAGCATCAAGCGGCAGGGAAAAAAAATGCCACTAGCTGGTAAACACAGAGGAACATTTAGGAGCTGAAGAGCCAGATCAGTCCCAGAGGGAGAAGAAGTGAGTTCAAAAAATAGCTCAAAGGAGGGTGAATTTTGACCAGAAACAACAAGTGAATGTAAATGCTGCTTGGTTTGTGTTCGATATAGCAAAGGAAGTTGTTTGCTCACATTTAAGTAATAGAATCTAAAAGGTGATATTTTGCCAATTTTGTGCTGACCCTAAATAAACAAAAAAATGTCCTCCAAAAAACTAATCGATAAACTTCAGGTCTCCTCATGAGGTCAGAAGAAAGATTTTCATTTCAACCCTTCTGAGCTTGAATCCACACTCCAGTGTTTATCAATGTGTCTAACCTGGAAACTCATGTGTGAATCAGACCCCACACCGCCACAGCTCATGCTAGTCATTATGGACCGGGGGCGTCTTTTGGATTTCACTAAACATAAACCTGTCTGTGCGGAGATAAAAGGCTAAAAGGTGAAATTACAAGTGCTTTCTAATAGCCAGCCCTGTTGTAAATGTTTGCAATGGCAAAGTTATCATTGCCACTGTGTCACTGGAGGGTAAGCGCTTAAAAATTACAAAAATGATGAAAGGCTATCATTAAAGAGCCGTATTTGAAAATGTAAAGGTCGTAACCATGAAACGGTTTCTGCAGTTCGAGTGAAAGATGGAGGTTGAGACTTTTAATTTCAGTGAACCTGATTCCTGGAACCCAACACGACACCTCCTCATAATCAATACACTTCGACCATTTAGACATTTTAGAAATTAAATCGGAAACTTCTCCGCCTGTACTTGTTTTAAGTGACCTGATTTCATTTTACATTATAGGTTCATCCAGACTATTGCTAAATTGTATTAATTCTAACGTAAATAAGTTTTGTTTAACATTTGATTTACAATAATTTTGTCAAAATAAATGTCCCTAATCACAAAGCTTTCACTGATTTTAAAATTACTGTTCTAATTGTTTTGCCCTTCTCTGTAAAAACGTCTTGGTTGTTTTGTTTTTTTTTCCTTGTCCTTGTGTTCGTCATTGATTCCATGTCATTGTAAATGAGGGTCACACCTCAATGATCTCTCAAGCAGTAATGAAGGTTAAATGAATGCAGCTGATTATTGACTGACCGACGGAAAACATGTACAAGACGCGTGTGTGGGAATACTGTTTGTATTTTTTGTTTTTTAAATCTCTCCTGCATGTTTGACAGCCATTTTGTGTCAATCTCTTTCATTTGAATCTTTCACCCTCTCTGTGTGTGATTTTATTTTTAGCTAACTGTGTATTATCATGATGTTGTTAACATTTGTTTCACCATTTTATTACATAATATTATATTTCCCATCACATACCTAATCAGATGTGTTTCTGTTCTCTTTCCCCTCATTAATTAGCAGCTTTTCAAAGTTGCATTTAAAATGCTAATTATCCTTTACTTCTTATTCATATTAATACTGCACCCCTGTGTAGTTAAATGTGTAACTTTAGACTTTTTTCTGTATTTTAAAGCCCCTAGATGTTTCTTCCACTTGTTATCTTTCCACAACATTCAACAGTAAAAGAGCAGCTAGATATTCTTTAATACATAAAATCAGGCTCAAGTGTCTTTGACTCATCCTCTCTTCAAATCAATCTCCCCCTATGGCTCCCCACAGGAAAATAATAGCCTTCCTGTCGGAAAATAACAGGTGTCTTTCATACATTTTGAACTGTTTACTACCATCTCATTTCCTCACAGATGCCTCTTTCTTGCAGCACAGCGCTTCAGAGAAAAAGCCGCCCTTCCTCTTTCACCACAACAAAGTTTATGTGTTACCTTATAATATCATGAGGCAGGGCAGCAAAAGAAGCGGTTGTTAGTCCACGAAGCCTGACGGCAGGGCTGGACGCCCAAAACCAACTGCTAATGAGCATCGTCTCTGCCATTGCCACAGGAGGAAAATGCCACAGTTACCAGTGGAGGACGGGGGGATGGAGCAACAATGAGCGAGCGGTGTGGTGTCAGCGCTCAGACGGTGTCAATGTCACAGGTAAGCAGCTGCCGTGTCTTGTGGTCACCCTAGAGGGACAGCACAGCAGCACTCATGCGAACACACGCATACACACTCTTATATAAACACGACCATCTATGTATAACTGCCTTAACGCAGACAGCAGCTGAATGTGTCCCAGTTCTGTTTTTGTTCCCCCTGCAATGGAATTGAATCAGCGTGAACAGCAAAAAACCTGCATGGAGTCACATTTTTCAATTCAGCCCAGATTACATGGATGTGTGCTACAATATCTGATTATTTGATCGCTCAAAAAAGGAATTTTGTGAGCGTTGCCATCACAGTAAGTGAATCGTCTTTTTATTCATCTTGGAAAGCTGTCACACTGGTAATTTTGGCAGGGGTGTTTGTGGCAGGTGGTTCAGAAATGCATTTAGGATGGATTTCCTCGTTGGCTCAGGAGATAATTGAAACAAGTGAGAGGGATCGATACAGAAACAGATGTGGCGTCTTTTGCAACTGTTAATTTCATTCTACAATATTAGTACACTCTATGGGTTACATCCTACAATATATATGAGCTGTTACTTTACCCCCTGAAAGAAAATCAAATGGCAGTATTTGAAAATTGTGTATGAAGGCCTCCACTGTGAACGCACACGCACGCATGCACACACAGTCACACACACACACAAGGAATAATTTTAGTATGGCATTCTGGTTGAATTTAACACCTTATTTGATCTGCCTACTCTCAGTGCAGCCTCTATTGATTTCTCCTCTCCCTCTTAACATAAGTAATCAATACGCCAGACTCTGAGCTGGGAGGCTTTCAATCCATATAAATATAATCATGCATTTGTATTTGTGGGAAGTAAAGCGGGCGTAGAGAAACAGAACAAAGGTAATATTGCTGTGGGAGCGAAAGCTTTGGAAGAGCCTTATGTGCTGTAAATAGTGGGTGAATGCGATCTTATCGCTGTAGGGAAGTGTTTCTGGCAAATATGAGCCCAGAAGGAATAACCTCCCTTCTGCAGAGAAGGCAGGAACCCACGGCATTACTCTTTGATATTTTGACATGCAATTTTCCATGTTGGAATTAAAATGCTCACAGATTGATCAGGGACCCCGATAGGCAACCGAGCTCATGAATCAGGTGTGACAGTACATTAATTTAGTGATCAATGGGTAAAAGGAACAGAAATAAGAACCTGTTGTTTTTTTCTCCAGGGGGGTGTTTTCCGCAGAAAAGGCCGACCACGGTCAGACACTGCCATCCTCCGTGCACCAAACCCTTCTCACACTGCACACCGGTAAGATCACTGTGCTTTGATCAGTGTGTGTGATTTTTTTTTTTTTCTGTTTCCTGCTGCTTTCACAGTCCAGGTGAGGACTTTTAAATGGATTTTGACAGATGACATTTCTAATTGGCATTGCAGGATAATCACATAAATACCAAAGGATGGGAGCTCAGTGTAAGTTAGTGACTGCACCTAGTTGGGGGGAAAACTGCACACAAGCTGCTAGAAAACTGACTGAAGCCTAAGCTTGACGTCTTACTGCCCCTCTGAGTACCCTCCATGTAACTGCACCTAAAAATGCCAAAAAAGTAGCACTGATACTCTTACTTCATCTTTCTAGGAGAAATAACGGTTTTAAAGTGAGTGAGTTAAACTTAAAAATGATTTTTAAATTGGTTTAACATTGTCATCTGTTAGACTGCTCTTGTCCCTTATTGTCTCAGTTTTAGCTTGAACTCTGGAAGGTGCAAAAATATTTTAAAAAAGGTCTTTTATTTTAAGTTCAAGAAGCATTTTTATCTTAAAACTTAATCTCGCCCCGTGCTGTTTTGTGTTGTATTTGAATGTTTTACGCTTTGCTCAAGGCACCTCATCTGTAAATTTATTTGCATGTGGTACCTTGTTGCCACACTGGTAAATTTCAGCTCTGGTGGAAAATACTTTTATTAAATTCTAATCTTCCAAACCATTTGACATTTGTTTTTTGTTTTTTGGCATTTAAGATGCTTAATGCAGATGAAATGCCTGGTGAGTCTTGGTGTAATCTACCCCCTGAGGAGCACAGTTCAGTGGCAGGGCTGAGATAAATCAACCTGCACAAAAAAACACAGAGTAAAGCAGAGAATTCTCTAAACATGGCAGACCGGTTTGTCAGTAGTGTTTTGCAGAGGGAAAGTAACGATCACAGTTGTCTTGTGCTGGCTGTAAATGGTGTTCTCTTTGGCCTGACCCCCCCCCCCCTACCCAATGCAGAGCGGAGTGTGTGGGTGTGAGAAGGGTTACACTGAAGTGATGACCACGCACGGCTTTTTAGACTATTGCACCAGAACCCCGGGGGTGGACAACAACAAGAAAGCCGATGTGAAAACCAACTCTGGAAGATTAAAACCGGGGCCGTCTCAGGCCCAGGACCTCTTCAACGAGTGGACCTTGCGACCTGTTGGCCCAGGTACTGAAATGGAAATCATCTCTGCAGCTCGACTAGCGAGCCTGAGATCATTCCTGCCTTTGAACTTAGCCTTTGTAGCACTAGTATCACTGAGCTGGGGATGGAAACTATTTTTTGTCAATTTTTGACTCGAGCTCATCATTATATGCTCTAAAAAAAAAATCAATAGCCCTTAAAAATGTTAGGAAATTCTAGTTGCTCCTCTGCAGTGTGTTTGAAAAGAGAACTCTTTTATTCTGAAACCTTTGAAAAAAGTTTAAAAGATCTTCAGACAGATGATGCAGACACACACACACATATGTAAAATCTTTTATTAAAACTGTTTTTTTTGATTGCACAGATGGAAAAGTAAAGCTGTGGGTTTACGCCGTGACTGCTGTTGGATTCATCTTAATACTCTTCATTATTGCATTATCATTCCTGGTCTGGTACGTACCATATCACTTTCTCAACTGCTTCCTCACTGAGCACTGTGCAATTTCAAGAACAAAAGCTCCATTGTAGGTCAGACACATTGTAGATGAGAACAGGCTGAACACTGAGAAACAAAGAACACTCCTAACCATCTGTTTTCCCAGAAAAGAACCTTGTCAACTATGAGTTATACTCTTCACAATATTTTGTCTGCAGTGTGCTCCTGCTATTAGACAATGGAGTTCTTTGTAAAGACTGAAATGGAGTTGAGCTGCAAAGTCAGATCCTTTTTCTTTTTTTGTCTATTTTTTTTCTAGCCAGCCATCCAAAACCACAAAGACGTCTCCTCCCCCGCAGAAGCCCTTGACCCTGGCGTACGATGGGGACATGGACATGTAACCAGAGTGTCTTACCTCACGAGGACGCGCTCGGCCTCGACGGGGCTCCTGACTGTGTCCAGATTGTTAGCAAACACGTCCATCTCATACCGCTGATTGCTGGCCAGTTTGAGCTGGGTGACTATTCGCTGCCAATTGTATTTGCAAAAATGGAGCGGACAAATGGCTACGCTCGCACATGATCTGCTGCTGACGGGCAGTGAAGCCCAGAATTTTGGCTGCAGCCTATTTTCCTCCCCTGCAGAGGAAGAACCAAGGCCGAACACGTCAAAAAATGAACTTAAAGGTCTGTAGACACAGAAAAAAAAGGACCTCCGGTTTGTTTTTTTTAGCTGCTTGAAATGTGAACACATAGTTGAAGCACTGCTTTCAACCCACAAGTCATGAGGACTCCTAAGAGGGAAAATGGATCCAAAAGCATTGATTTTTGAGTATTTTGTGTGTCAGGAATCAGAGGGACCACCTGGTTTTTTGTCTTGTATTTGTGTTGTGAGGGAGGCAAAATATCTTGAGTCAGAAGTCGCTCATGACATTTTCAAGGTGGAGCAACAGAACGTTTGACATTTGACTTTGTCTCATCAGTGCTGGATCTTTGTAAAAGGAAATGTCACAAGCCTTTTGGGCAAATAAACAGCCTTTTTTTAATTTCTGAGAATAAATAAGATGCTCTATGCACTACGTTAGTGCTGAATCACTTTTGTTTTTTTTCCTTTCAAATAACTTTTCTAGTGTTTAAACTGTAATGCAAGTTGTTGCTGTCTGATTGTGTTTTGTTGGTGATGCCATATGTTGTGTATAGTGTGTGGAAACCAAAAGCAGGCTTGCCTTGAATTGAACAATAAAACGATGCAGTAATCTCTCCCCCCTCACTCTTGGACTCCGTGGACTAAATTAAGAAAAGACCCTGAAAATTTTGGCACTTGTACTGAAACATGGTGAGCTGCTGATGGCAAACGCAGTCAATAATCAACAAAAACAACATACACAGACCTTTAATGCAAATTATTAGATACCAGCATGATATTGATCATACCTCATACACACTTTTAAATCAAATGCAAAACAAAAAAGCACCGTTCATCAAGACAGATGCAAGAAAAGGAATAAAAACTTTCTGCAAGAAGCAAATATGATTTACTTCTTTTACAAGGATCTCCTATTCTGTTTTTGTGCCATTTTTTGATGCCATGGCATCCGAAAGCAAGGTCAGCTTGCACACAGCCAGAGGAGATAATAGCTAGCTTTGAATTTTTTTTTCTTTTTGTTTCATTTTTGCAACACAAAGACAGGGCTTAAAACATAAAAGTCAGCAAATACCAAATATTTGTGAGCACACTCTAATTACAGGAGCCATCTCTCACTTCTGTTTTTATTAGTCATGCACAAAGTAACTCAAAGTGTTACTCAGCCCTGAAATTCCTCCAGATTTCCATTGACAGTCCAAAGTATCCACAATGTTTAGAGCCACAGCATCTTAATGGACCATGATATTTAGTATCATTGAGCAATAGATGCTTCCGTGCATCTTTCATACGACCCACTGGAGAGTCGGCTTCCTCAGACTTGTTGGTTTTGGCACAGAGTTAATGCCTTTTCTCTCTCTGCCTCCAAAAACTGAAGATTTGGTCCTGTGTTATCTGACCTACTTCTGAATGTATTTTACCAATAACTCTATAATCCCAGTGGTTGTGCAAATACGGTTGTTACATGGTGTAGCAATTCTGTTTCAACAGCTGATTGTATGTAGGCATGCTTGATCCATTTTGGCAGAAAGAGCTGCAAGTGGCCTTGAAAAGATTCTGTTTTACAACTTAACAAACATTTTAGAGTAGTTTTTCTTTTTCTAGGCAGTGTTTTTAATATTTGGCCGACAAAGGGACATATATGTTAAGTCAATGTAACATTCAGTTTTGAAATACTGATAATTCCAAAATAAAATGATCAACTACTTACAATTATCTGGGCACAATTCTGGCACAAACCAAAAAGCAAACAGTTTCTAACCTGCTGAAAACTCAATTTGGATAATGTCCGAGGTAATCTAAAAGTATGTTCACGCATTGTTTACGGTACCATGCTATTTGTGTTACTATTGTGTGTACATGGGGAGCTGGACAAAAGTGCAAATAAATTGTTGAACTATATGAAAATAAAATGCTGCATCTTTTCCTCTTTGTTGCACAGTTTAAACTGTGCAAAATCTTTCAGGAGAGAGATGCTCAACTCCTGCTGTGATCTTCATCGGCTCCTTGATTCTCCAGTCCTGATAAATTGTAATTACTGATACAAGCTCAGAGGCAGAGCCCAGAATTTATAAGCAGCTGATAAGATTCATCTAGCCCTCCAGTCAGATTTCCGATCTGATAATCCCAGGATGCTTGCAGGTTGTGGGGGAAAATAGTGTTTAAATCTTGTGTCTCATCTAATTCATTTATTTAGGACTGTCACTTTTGTTTAAAAGAGGGTTGAATTCAAATGCCTGTGTCACGGCCATCTGATCGGTGGCAAAGACGCAGGCTGATCTTGTCATGTCCAATTCTTCTCATTTTATTAGCTCTGCAGATTCCAGTGAAGATATGTGAGCAGATCATAGTACTGAAAAGTAGCATGCTGTGTTTTGATGTGGTAAGAACTTAATGAACAATCCATAACCTTTTAAGATGATAAATATTTCCTTAAATTAGTGCTTATTCATTATGTACTTGTGCATACTCCAGAAGAGTAATGAAATTTTTAAATTTTCATCATTTTGCACAAGAAGTTTGTCATTCCAAAATGAATCTCTTACTATGCTATTTTGTTTTGTTAATTAACAAACATCAATTTTTGATAGTAGAGAACAACAAGAAGACAAAATATGAAGTCAACGACTAGAAATAATGAACTGGAATTGCACCAGGAATCAGTTGCTTGTTGCATCAAAGACTTCTACACCATCATGACCCTTCATATATAGTATATGTTGACCTTTGTGACACTAATAAGTTACTATAGGCAAAGAGGTTAAAGTGCCCACTACTCCACAGCAGTCACTGATGAAGCCTCTTGGATGAATAATGAAATATTTTATGTCAAACAGCAAGTGCAGTTGCCTTTGCTTTATGTAAATTACATCAGAAAAAACATGGGAATTGAGAGTCTTTATGAGTCCGGCACTGCACTGTAGACCCCAATCCCCCGATGACGCAAAACTCTACTGCTGAGTCCACACAAATACTCAAAATTGTCAGGATGACATAAAAACTTTGTGTTCACTTGACACAAACCTACATCCCCTGAAAAAACTGTGTTCACTTTACATAAAAGAAACAAATCATGTCAACATGAGTTGCAAAGTTATGCTAAACACAAAAATGTTCGGATGATTTAACATAAAACTGTCACAATTTTCTTTTTTTATTTTACCAACTTAAGATTTTCCAGTACACATAATTAAGATAAAATTAGAGGGCTTCTAAAATCCAAACACTTCGAATTAATTACAATGTGAAGTCGTATGTGCAGCACTGTGTCCTCTGTCATCTGTTAGCTTTTTACAATTTCTGTTAACTGTAAACGCTTTTGGCAAAGAAAATGTTTGTTCTTAGCATTTTCAAATGCAAATAGCTAAGAGCCTGTTAATTTCAACACAAATTAATCCAATTTGGATTGTTGATTTTAGGACTTGTGCTAAAATCAACAGGCTCTTAGCTATTTGCATTTGAAAATGCTAAGAACAAACAATGGTAAAAAGCTAACAGATGACAGAGGACACAGCAACAATGCAAGGGCGCTTAAGGGATGGCCCAAGGTCAGAGATGTCTCTGCAGCTCTTAGCAACCTCTGTGCACCCTTTCCTTCATGTTGCACCTTTGGATTTGCCTAATTTGAATTTCAGATTAATCTTCCAACCCCCCCCATCCTTTTGGTGCACTACAATCTGCAATACATGGGAATTGTTTGATCAAGGCTTCGGCTGCTTCCTCAAAGGCAGCCTCCCTTGGACAGACTTTTCTGTTATACAATACTTTTGCTATAACATCAAGCATCTCTTGTCTTTGCTCTCTAATTAAAATCAGCTGATGCTTGAAATATTCTTCATTTCCCCTCCTCAAAATCAAGACAATCGCATAAGAAAAGGTTGGCAAGCAAAAGTGTTCACTTGATAATCCAGAATCCAGTGGGGTAGTTACGCACTGAGTGCTGTCTATTGACTGAGGGCTGGAAATGGTTTGCTGTACTCTCAATATCTTGATTGTGCCTTTTTTTGAAAGGTTTTTTAATACAGGTCAGACCATACATTCTGTCTGACTGAGGATCCTGACACTGAAGTTTAGTTTGGCCATCAATACTGAAGTGTTGCATCGCTAAAAATTTGAGATGGCTCACAGAATTCGGCCACTCTGGAAGCACCGTTCTTTTTTTTTTTAAATATTATTTTTTGGGCTTTTTGGCCTTTATTCGATAGGACAGAGTTGAAATGGGGAGATAGAGAGAGGGGGTGACATGC
>JAQNCA010000005.1:16797531-16841178 GCA_029783725.1 Acanthurus tractus
GGCAAAAAAGTTGTACGACGCCACAAAGGTGTGTATAGTGTGTATGTACATCGGATAGGTGCGTCGGATCCACTGCACTCCCGCTCCCCGGGAAAAGTTCAGGCTCAGGATTTTTTTTTTACTGTATAGAGTTGCCTCAATATGATAGGATCAAGCCTAAGCTACTTAAATATGGAATGATACAGATTCGGTTAAAGGAATTGGACATCACCTTTGTAATACACAGATATAATATAGATAAAAACCAACCAGACTGCTTGATTTGGCTCTCCACTTTATAGTTCCTTTGAAACAGGCAGATAGTTTTAGATTGTACTGTTTTGAATTGAATGTATTAATGATCTAGTTTTTAACCATGAAGGAAATGCCTTGTTTGACAGTTTTGCCTGCACACAACCTGATCTTGATTTTACATGAGTCCAATTTGAATAGTAAAATAGCAATTTTGTGTTTGTACTAATATTATTTATTAAATCTATGAAATCTGTCAAGTCTGTGTGCAAAAAAAAAAAGAGACATCTGATTCAGATTGTACCATAATATAGTTTTTACTGTCTAAAGCTGACTGACTGTGCCACCAACCCCATCATGCTGCTACCATTATTGCTTCTTTTACTTTGGATGTATAAAAATAAATTTAAATTGTGGATTAGATTTTTTTTTTAAGAGATTAAACTGTTAATAAACTGGCCACATATTAGGGAGTGTCTGAATTTTCGTCTTTGCTTTGAAATGTCATACATTAAATTATATTTACATTACTGATAGAGCATAAAAAAATCTAAAACCAGTAATTAATGTCCTTTATATATTGATTTACCTTTTGACAAGTGAAAAAAAATACTTGTAGAATGTACTCAAGTCTCATTTTCTTTGCTATTGTTTCTAGACATTAAATTCCTATTCAATATCAATAAGTTGTTTTTATATCTCTGGTCTCAGCCAGTCATAAGGATTTTAATATAAGACATAAAAATATAGCAGCAAAATGTATTGGTAAAAAATTGACAAGATCAAGAAATGTGTCTCACCGACTAGTAAAGTCAATATTCACTGTACTAACTGCTAATGTTGTTCCAGGTCAATGATCCAAGCTTGCAAGTCATTGGCTTGTGGGCTCTAGTTTGACCAGTAAATGCAAATTAACCAGCCTGGCCAATATGGTCAGATTGTTTTTACAACCTGTGGTACTTCTACACAACTTGATCCCAGTTTTACAGCTTTACAACTGGCACCAGCAATACTTATACATGCAATATAAAGATAGACACACTGCTAGCCACTGATCTCACCCTTTGTCCACAGCTAACTTAAATGTCCTTAATATATGTGAAGGATTGGCACCACCTTGAGGGCAAGTTTAGTAACTGCAGTTAAATGCAGAGTGAGTCAAGAATGCTCAGACAAACAAAATAATTAAGTAAATCGACCTTAAATGTCAGGGTATGGATTTAGCAGTTGTTTAGCATTGAGTAAAATGTCAAACAGTTTTCTTTAGAATTTGTTGGAAATGTTCTCGATGTGGCTTTATTTTTGACACAAGCTGTCACAAGTCTTTTTCTGATCAAATAAATGTGAAGGTGGAGATCAACTCTACACAACCTCGCAAGAATTTATGTTTCAATAATGTAATTAATTGGAATGGCTGAAACTGAATATTCTGAAGTTCAAATACCCACTAATCAGTATTTTACAAAGCTAGCAAATGTCTCAAATATGTCACTTTCTATACATAATTTCCTTGTTTTTTTGTGGCTGATAAGCAGATCTGGATTCAGAGCACTCCACTGATCCTTTCCTGTGCAGGTTCACATTTACTGGAGCCAATCCTAACAAACATTTGGCAAGAAGTAGGATGCTGAATATTCCTGCAGTAAATAGGGGTTAATACACACACACAAACACACACAGGCAGACACACTCAGACTGACACATAGAAATAGCAGTTGCCAGCTTATGTAATCTGCATGCCTGTGGACTGAGGGAAACTGAATCGCCCTGAGAAAAGAATCCAGCAAATGGGTGGATTTGAGCTGCTCATTGTTGTGCAGCGATGCAGATTTAGTTTGCTTGTTTCATCTACACACTTAGATGACTGGGAAGCCTTGGTGGAGGTAATTAGGCATTTTTGGGGTACAAAAAACTCTTAGAAGCTCTTTTTAAAAATTAAAGCTGCAAGAAGCATTTGACGGGCCCTCACACCCCAGTGCCAGTCGGAGCTGGCAGCAACTCGCCCCGGACACGGCCGACCGCTTGCACTCGGTCCACACTGCGACCCAACCGCGGTATGTGCCTTCTTTGTCTCATGAAGGCAGGCCAGAACATAACTGCACTCACTGCTTGAAAGTGGAAGTCAGGCAGTGAAACAAGTTAATTGATGGGCTAACTCAAAGTCCCCTCTATTCAACAATGACCTGACATTGATTAAAAATGTATGATGCCAGCTTTCACTGCTATAACCTGTGACGTCGCCAAGTTGGTTGGTAGCACAGGAGTTACAGAGTTAGCAGTGACGGTCCATGACAGAGATGGAGCCACAAGGACAAAAGGGAGTTCTGTATTGATCCTGGTTGTACTAATCACTTTTACAGGGTAAAAGCCATAGACTGTATAAAAAAGAAAAAAGCTAATGGCAAAAAGACAATTTTCAGAAACTACCGCTGGAGTGGAAGGCTGTAGTGCCGCAGCGCTTGGTAGCAGCAATAAAAAGAGCAAATCCTCCGATGGGAGCGGACCCCAGGGCTTGCAGTAAACATTTTATGGAGGAAGATTATGTGGAAATGAAGACAGTTTAGTCAGGCAAACTGATTTTTCATCATACCAACAGACTGAAGCCTGAAGCTGCGCCCTCTGTTTTTAATTTTAATGAGTACAGCCCTGGCCCTACCAACCATCCGACGCACTCCGACCACAGCCGTAGGCAGGAGAGAGACAGGTAGGGAAACAGCAGTCGCCAGGTAACCACACTGTAACTAAGACATCCACTGTCCCCATACCAAAATGCAACATTCACACTTCCAGTCCCAGGGGCAATTAACTTTACAGTCAGTCCTGTCCATAGCAACAACATAACTTAGAAAAAACAAGAAACACTACAACATTTAACATCTCGATCATCTTATCATTCATTTACAGTTTATTGTGCCTTTAGCAGCCTTATTGCAGATCGGACAAAGGAGTTTGCGTAACAGTTTGTTTTCTGCACCGACACATAAAAGAAGACTCTCAATAAAAGTTTGATAAAAAGGTACATAAAATATTTTCGGCGATACTAAAAGAGTTGAGTTTCCCCAGCAGATGGATTCTTTTGTTTGCTCACTTTACAATACTGTCAGTGTTTTCACTGAAGTTTAACTGCGAGTCAAACACAGTGCCCAAGTACTTGTATGTTTGTACTACTTGTACCTCTTCACCATGGATAGTGCTCAGTTTGGGGTTGACACTGGATTTTCTACAGTCTATGATTGTTTCTTTAGTTTTAGACACATTTAAGTCAAGCAAGCTATCATCACACCACCTGACAAATTCACGGGGGGTGAAGGGGCACAGCCATGATTCAATTGGGGGCCCTGAAGGAGAGACAGAAGGACTGTCTTCTGAAAACTTGACGAGGTAGCTGTTTTCCTGAGGACTTGCAGCTGTCTATGTAAAGGATGAAAAGCAGGGGAGAAAGGACACAGCCCTGGGGATTTAAGGATGGAAATTTTGCTAGATTTTTTCCATACATTTGGCATCTGACCACTGTTTGCACACATTTGAAAAAGGGTTGAGAAGGTTTCCCCATATGTAAAAAGAAGTACATAAAACTGACCTGCAGACTTTTTCTTTCCAGTCTAGTAGTTACTCTAAAAAACTGCAGTTCATGTTCAAAAAGAATATTAACTTAAAAGTTGGGACTTGTACATATATTACATAAAAAAAATTATACATATTTCTGGTTAGGTTAAACTGATAAATAAGATAATATGATAAACACTTTTCAGTGGAGATTTTCAATACCCTGAGAAGTAAAAGTGAGGCAAAAGTCAAAGTAGCTGCTGTAATGCATGTATGGATAGGAATCTATCAGCAGCTGCTGTGGCTTTAACATATGGGTCGGGTCGGGTCAGGATTCATCTGTCATTAGTTACGTAACAAAAAAGGGAGGTGCCCAGCCTGTGGGAGGAGCAAGTAGCTCTGCAACTTAAAGTGGGAGGACGACCAACTGTCTACTTATTTTCCACATACTCAAGGTAATGAAACACAAACTTGATGTTTAGCATATCTGCAGTTGTAGTTTCTGCATGCATAATTCATCACTGTTCAACTGATGTCAAACGTCTTTGTGCTCTGAATTGCAGGAATCAGTTATGGCTGCAGAAACAAAGCAGACTTGTTATGAGGGAGGCGATGTTGAAAGCTTTCTGTTCTATTTAGAACATTCAGGAGAGCACAGAGCCATTCTCCAGTGTGCACAAAACATCCTGCCGGGACTATTTAAAAGGTACAAGAAGAAAACTTGGAAACTCTCCTTTTTTCTAACTAATTTTAACTCTCTCATTTTGTGTCAGTAATTAATTGTTTGAGCAGCAGGACTGATGTTTGCTTTGCATATGTAGTTTGAAGCATGTGGTTTATTATTAAGTAATGTACGATAAATTATACTGAGAACATAGTTTATAGACTAAAGATACTTCACTCTTTTGGATTTAGAGAATTGGAATTGGAATGTCTTTGTCTATCCATTTATCTTATGCCATTTCAACCTTTCAATTGTTTACATTTAATATTTTTCATCTGTGATTTGTTGATGCAGAAGTGGAGCAGATAAAAGCAGCCTGGATGTTCTCGGTGTTGGAAGTGGTGGAGGTATGTGTCGATTTACAGATATGAACACATGTAGTGTAATATGCACAATGGAAAAGGTCCTTAAGTGCAAGAGAATGCATTACTGAGGGATGGAGAGAGAAATACGTGCTGATTTTGATCAATGTATAGTAAAATAAATAATGTAAAAAAACCACTTACTGACAGCACAGTTGGGGCAAATGGTGCTGCAGGGTTCCCACCACTGATTGAGCTTTTTTTAAAAAAAAAATGATGCCATGGAAACTGGAAATAGAAATGTCTCCAAAAGTCAGAAATAATACAGTCATGAAGTATGCAAACAACTGCATATAATTAACACCTTGCTTAGACGCATATTTTACCCAAAGTGAAGTTGAATCATCATCCCTGCATTGATACTAAAATTTGGTTTAGCATAATAGTGCAACATCCAATGCAAAATCTTTAATAATGAGACATGATGGTTCAGAGTATTTTTGAAATGTCAAAGTCAGTGAAGAGAAGGAAGTAACTGAATCATCGCTTTAATGGCAGTACCCTTAGAGTTTCCGACTGCAATACCTCACTTGTAAATACATAATACCGTTTCCTGTTACAATATCGTAATTTGTGATGAGCATACAAACTCAAGCTACAGGAGCTACAGGTACAGGAGCTGGCAGTTCGAACAGACTGACGGACACAGACACTCCTCACCCTTTTACATGTCAGTTTGTCAAAGCTCTTATAGTTTGTACTAAACCTAACTCAAGTTCAGTATTGAACATAGATTACAGTGATTACTGCACAGTGGCAACATCAAAGTCCTTGTTCATGTCCAGAATGATAAGACTGAGCCAACCCAGACTGCCTCTCTCTCTCTCTCACTCCCAAACATTTGACCTAATTATGCATATCAAGTCAGCCTGTATTCATTTTTATGTTTTAGAAATGTATAATAAAATATTTCATTTAAAAACGTATATATTTTTGGAGCATACATGCGTATCACATATTGAAGCAATGTTACACGGAGCCTACCTGCTTTATACCAGGTCAGGTGGACGTCCAGATGCTCACTCTGCTGCAGTCCACTTTCCCTGGCGTCCCGATCACTGCCGACATTGTGGAGGGCAGCTCTCAGCTCACGGACAACTTCAAAGGTATACACAATTCCAAACAATAACAGTGAAATTTTATCAATTAATAAAACCAAAATTTGTACTTTTCTCTCTCTTGTCCCGCTTTAGTCTGCCTTCATCTTTCCTTTGAAACCTTTGTGATGCAAAATCATTATTAGAAACCTTTTTAGTGATGACAGTGTACTTATTTGTCAGATAACTCAGGTTCTGCGTCAGAAAATTGCACACACCAAAGAACCTGGACTACATATGTGATACTTTACACATATGGAATTTAAAAACTGAGATCAGTCTAAATTTTCTTGATAACTGGTATGTATGTCTTTAGTGATTTACCTTTTTTTCAAGTCACTTTTTTTTTTACTTCCTTGTCTTGTCCCTTGTGTCTGCATTGGTAACTGCATTGCAACTTTGGTAATCACAGAGGCATGAGAGGCAATTGCAGGACTGCAGGCTCCTCATGGATTACTGATGGCTTTGATCATTAAGATGTTCCCATATACTGCACTCAAATGTCTTTGTGTTATTGTCTGCCTTCTGTCTTTGTGTGTCCAATTTTTAGCTCTGGTAGCAAAGACCACCAGCATTCAGAGGATCCCTTTTGTTTGGCATATCATGCACAGTGGGGACTATGAGAAAAAAGTCAAAGCAAAGGGAAACATGAAGAAATTTGACTTCATACACATGATTCAGGTACAGTGTTTTTGTTTTCTGACCTCTGGACCTGCAAGTTCTTTCAGGTTCTTCTTTGGTTACCCCCCGTGAGAGAGTGAACTGTACTCTACACTGTAAGCTAACTGTAACTGTAAACTGTTGATGGGGTCAGTGTTGTCACCACCTGGCTCATAAGCCATGACAAAAAATGAAGAGACATGGGTTCATCGTAGAGCACATCGTAAAAAAAAAAACACAATGCGGCTTCGTAGCTTCGTACCTTCCTGCCTCAAGCTGTGGAAGCAGTGAGATTCTTTTAGCCCCAACGGAGTCCACTGTGGTGCTAGAACTCACAGGGTAGAACATATCTGCACAGTTAGTGCTATTGATAGTCATATGCACTGTGTCGTTTTACATAACTGTGACTGATTGAGCCCCAGTGACTTGAAAAATTTCATAATGAGGGCTTGCATGGATGCCAGCTTCACTCCAAAAGGTCAAATTACAAGTTCTCCACAACTCTCTCAACAGATGATTTACTATGTGGACAACCTCGCTGATACAATCAAGTTCTTCCACAGTCTTCTGAAGACCAACGGCAGGCTGATGATTATCGTTGAATCAGGTAAATAGGACTTCTTTCTCTTAATTTGCGTCTTAATCTTCACCAAGGAGCAAAGACATGTATCTGGCTGCGTTTTACAATACTACTTTGTATTTTGTGCTGAAAACAGCGACCCATTGGGTTTTGACTGTGCTGCAAAAGAATGTAGATGATAAAAAGATGACCATGAGTATGTTTTATAATCTGTACTATCCAGATAACAGTGGATGGAATACCCTGTGGAAGACATACAAGAAGGAGCTCTGTGTCGATGCCATTGAAGAGTACCGTTCATCAGGAGACGTGATCTCCTGCCTGAAGCGCATGGGGCTGAAGTATGAGGTGCATGACTGTCCCAACTCCTTCGACGTCACTGAGTGCTTCAATCCGAGTAGCCAGACCGGAACACGTCTGCTGAACTTCCTGACAGCCAAAGAGCATTTCTACCAGTCCTTTACCCCAGAGGTCAGAGCAGGCATTTTGGACCTCCTCAGGAACAAGTGCAGCACCGAGAAAGATGGCAGGATAATCTTCAACAGCAACCTGAGCTGCATTGTCATTTATGCCTAAACATGTTCTGAGGGGAAATTACACATACATTCTGATTTTTCTTCTTTTCTTTAGTCTGTCACTCAATAAAAGCAACATATGTTCCCACGTTGCCTAGAATAAATTACCACGTGCTGTGTTTTGAGCCAGTTTTAACCTCATGTGCTCTGTGTGTGTGGCACAAATATGATTAATAAAAACATTAAAAGTTGCTATTTGCTTTTGACTTATTTTTCTAATCTTTATTTTTCTATATTGTGTCTCTATTTTATGTCTTGTAATGTGAAGCATCATGTAGAAAAGTCATCAATCTAGAAATGGCCTTCACCTGAGTAAAAGCACTGATACCAAACAATAAAAATACTCTACGACAAGAACAACATACAGTATGCCATTAAACCTTACAGAGGCAGTAAAACAGTTTACTGTTTTATTGTATTGTATTGTTTTGTTTTATATAACGGTTTGACAATGTGATGATCAGAAGGATCCGATGATCAGGTCACTGTCAGGTCACTCTCACTCATCAGGAATCATTGCGTTCACCCGTGATGTTTTCAGTCAGCTGACCAATCAGCCTGGCTGAGAGGCGGTGATATGAGGAGGCTGGTGTTTCCTCTTCAGGCTGGTTTTGTGTCTTCAGAGAGTCAACGCCACCAGTTGACTGTCTGTGTTTCTCTTTGTGTGTTTGGCTTGAGTTTTGAATGTTTCGAGTTTCTAATGTTTCTTTTCTTTATTTCAAACTGTGTGGAAGGAGTCCAAAGTCTCCAACTTTTTTTTTTGCGTGTGTGTGTTTGTTTGGTCCATTTTTTTTGTTGAGTTATCACTCTATAGAATTAAGGGGTTGCTTGCAGAGTTTTATGAGTTTTATGTCCAGAGTCACCTTCTCCAGAACTCAAGAGGCCCATTTTTGTTTCAGTGTTTGTTTGGGGATTTTCTTGTGTCATGAGGTGTTTTCTGTCATTAGTTTTCCAACCAGCAGCTCCCATTTTCAGGTTTTGTCTCTTATAAAGCGTACTAAAAGTGAAAGCACTCTGATGGAGTTCAGTAGTCTTTGTCAAGGTGATATTAAAGGTTTTTGGTTAATTATAGCTTATTTAAAGCTCCATTAGTACATGTACTTTGTAAAATCACATAATTTGTAGTGTTGCTGCTATGAGGACAACATATATTTAAAGAGTACTGAAAAATAACAGCCCTGTTTCAGCCTGAATGCATTTCCCAGCCAATCCAAGAGGGTTGTTTTAAAAAAAAAAGTACTTGAGGAAAGAGGGTGATTTTTTTTGAGCCATGCTCAAATTTTGATTTCAAAATCACTAAATTCAGTGTAGAAGTGGTTTTCACTGGACAAGAAAGATAAAAAAATATGATCTGAAAAGTAACCAGTAATAAAAGCTATCAAACATGTGTTGAGTTGTGCAACATTTGCCTCTGGACTTTAGTGGACTCAAAGTTGTATAACACAGAAATACCAAAGTACAGTACATTAAAATTCTTCTTGTTTGAGTTACTTGACTGTTTATTGGCCTCTTTCTGCTAGGAGCTGTCCTGACAGTTTTAGCCGACTCAGGTTTTTTTTTTAATCAATGAAAAAAAAAAAAAATTTTTGAGATTGAACTTTAACTTATCAAACTTCAGGTCAGGTGCAAAGAGACATTTGATCTTATCAATCTGCTGGCCACAGTGCAAAGTTCAAATAGGAAATACACAAGAAATAAAGTTTAATACAGTATAGGTGAAGCAGATAATCCTGAAAGGCAAGTGACACTGTGCAAAAAGTTGTCTCCTGTGTGCAGTGTAAAGGTGCACTTAGCCCTCTTTTGGCTGAAAAATGTATTAGGTAAAAGGGACACAAATGAGTCTCATAAAAAACGTAAAGACATGTTGTCTGAGATAATTTATAAAGGGACTTTTCAAGACAAAAACACAGCAGAGAAACCACTAAGTAGGTTGAACAAGTTACATAATCTTCATTATTCTCTCTTTGTGAAGAGTCTGTCCTCAGCAGTGGGTGAAAGTGCATACAAGGTGAACAAAACACTGGACTTTCAACACAACCACTGGCAATTTTCATTCTGCCTAATTTTTAAACTTGGAAGGCTCATAAACCATACATGCTATGAATATGTAACCACTAAGCCCTCATCACAAACTTGTCTTATAAACATCACACATTAACCGTTTTTATAACAGTAAATAGCACAATCCATTCTCATTCCATCTCATTCCAAACAGTTTAAGATAATGATAATTGTTGGGAGCCAGACAGGGAAGAATTAGTCTAACCTGTCGATTTAAAAAAATAAGCCTTTGGATATTTACTTCGACGAGCCGCTAACCTGTGCTACTGAAGAAAATAAAATACAACAATCAAAGTAAAAATCACTTATATTTAATTTAGGCAACAAAAAAAAAAATCAACTCAAATTCTCTATGAAAAACAAGATTTCAATTCACAGAAAAACGTAATTCCAACTCAAATGTGGATTCCCAATAAATAAATTAAATGTCCATTAATTAAGCTTAATCAATCAGGAACCCAGATATTCTTTGCCTTCTGTGAAGTGAGTGTACATGTGAGTGTGTGCAGGGGGAAAGGAGTTCAAGGAGTTCACCAGTCTTTTTCAAGTTCAGTTGATCTGTGATTTATGTATGAAAAAATGTGTAGATGAGGGTTTGTAGATAGATTGTTCAGTTCAGGGGTCGGGCTCAGTGTGAGTGTATGAGTTAGAAGCTTTAATGTCAGAGGAGCAGAGAAAACAGAAGGTAAGGTTAGGAGGTTGCAAAATGGAGGACACCAGGAGAGTCAAGGAAAGGAGACCAGAACTTAGCTTTCGAAGACTTTCTTTTCGGAGATGAGGGACAAAGCAGCCGCTGCAAACAGGTCCAGAAGAGCCTCAGATCTCCACTCGCTTCAGGAAACTTCACTTCCTCACAGCTGATCAGTTGTTTCTCCTCAGATTATCTCCCTTAGTTTCCACCTTCTTCTCTTGGTTCCTTTTCACTTATTTATCCTTTGTTTTCCCGCTGGTGTCAGTACCATCTTTAATAATAAGATTTTAGTTCTGATCATCTCCTCTAGTGTCACTCTCACTCCTCACACTGACTTCCCATGAGCTCTGCCTTTTGTTCACCTCCAGCTCACAGGTGTGACCTAATTTATCACTTCCCCCTCCCCCTGCTTCTCCTGCTCAGGTGAGCAGAGTGATTTGGTGTTTCCTCTCATTTCTGCCACAACGTAGACACTGAGTCATATTCACTAAGTGAGGAGACACTTGGTTGAGCAGGGATTTAAATGGATAAATTCTGTTGGTGCTGTTTAGGTATGTCCCAGAGTAGCAAATAAAACCTGCTTTTCCCGGTTTAAACTTGGTTCCTGATACACATTAAGCTCCAATCGGATGACTGTTTCAAAGCGTGGACTTCTGAAGTTTCCTTGAGTAAAATGATCTTTTGCTCTCCGCTGTTTTCACCCACTTTTTAAAAAGTGTATAGGCAAAAGTATGTTGCAGATGTTGATTATTATATGGGAACTATGGAAAAGGAATAAAAAAGAACACACTTTTGAACCTCGTGCATCCTTCTCAGATGCAGTTCACCCTACAGCCAGCAGATGGTGCTACATGTCTGAGAACACAGTTCATCCTGCATCTGTGCTTAGTTGCAGTTACTCCAGTAGGTGGCACCCTGGTCTTATATTCAGACACGACATATCAGCCAAGAGTGAGAACCCCAACTTTTCTTTAACATGATCAAAAACAGTAGTATAATGTGTGGAAAATACTTTCTTTGGTGCCATTTATCATTTACTTCCTGTACATTCAGCTCCAGCCCAGCAGGCAAACACAGACACTGTTGTAGCATCACACACTGTGTCTGCTGCGGCTGCATGTGGCTAGAAGCACGTCAAACCATCGAGGTCTTGTCTCAAGATATCGAGCAAATGTATTCTGGCTGCTCATTTACCTCATTAGCTTTAATAGATCAGTAATTGAAATTCATCAGAAATTCTTGTCAGAGCACTCCCCCCTGATGTCAGGGGGCTTTCAGCACCTGCTCAGGCTCCATTACCGGGGGTCCTCGCTGGGCCCTCTCATACCACAGAGTGACAGAGCATTAGTCACCGAGATAATCAACCTCAAGACACTGTTTGCCGCTAATGCTCTTCAAGAACTATTTACTTCACATGCCAGTTGGTGTCTTATCACAGAAGGAGTTTTCTGCAAGATAAATGTGATGAAATGCTCACAGATCTTCTAGTTTCTGAGATGATTGATTATATTTAGAGATGTTGAACAGCTGGATATTGTTATTTTATTAGCTGCATGTTGTTTCTGTTTACTGTCTGCCGATTGCTTATTAGCTGATGGGATAATGGCAAGCCATGTGTCTGCAAAGTGTTTGATGTGCACTTATGGTTTCCTGGTGAACCTCAGAGACAATGCTGTGAAACACAGTGGTCTGAGCATAAAATACTGAATCCTTAAGTGTGTTTTCTCCACTGTCGGTTCCGAGAATCATCCAGGTGAGAAGAAAGCAACTTCTTTTAGTCCATCTGGCCAGCAATCAGAGCTGAACCTCCAGCCTCTGGCTCCAAGGTGCTCGTCAGTGCACCTTCACTCATCTTTAGTGTAATGAGCAAACAGGCCATGTGTTAAAAGTGGGAATAATTTTATTTTTTTTATTTTGTTCTGGTGTTACCTCAGTTTTTTTCTGCTTCATGCAATAAAACTATTGGGTATACAAGTGTTGTGTGAGCAGTTTGCTCTATGTTTGTATGTGTAAAAAGCAAGCTGGGTTTAAATGTGTGACTCCCTAAAGGGCAGCAGACTAAAAAAATCTTTGCATTATGTCGACCTGTTGCCTTTCAGTGCCGAGGCTTAACGCAGAGCGGATACACGACTTCAGGCAAGCCAACGACGCCCTAAAGTGAAACACCAAATGTTAAAAAAAACATTACCTTTCATGCACATGTTTGCATGTCTGATTTTAGATTTTTGAGTTATTTTTCTTCCATCCACATTTTTTAAGTTCCCATTCTGTATCAGAGATGTATGGAAATTTCTTTCATTTCTAAATTTAAATTAATAATATCGAAGAGCTTACAAATCAGAATTTCTTTTCTGAATTTAGGTAATTAACTGGGAATGTTTCAAGCTTGTATATATATAACATTTTTTATCTCTTCACCCAAGTGTCTTGCTTAAAATCCTTAAATAATTGGTATTAAAGGACACCATCTTAGACCTTAATCATTCACTTCATTGCTGGTATTAATTAAGGAAGGAATTTTTTTGAAGGTATCTGCACATCTTACTGTATGACACTGAAAACATGTAAATACCACAGGATTTATTTAGTGCTGATATTTCTTATACAGCTGATAACAACAAAATAGTTTATATTATTTTGTTTATCCTAAATGTACCTTTTTATCATCCATGAAATGGCTTCTCTTTTATAACAAAAACTCATGAAATTACATCTGCATTCACTGGTCATTTTCCATTTGATGAAGTTATACAAAACAATTTCTTTATAAGGTGAAAAAAGAAAGATTACATTTGATTTGAGGGAATCAAAAACAAGATATCTAAGGATTATTTGTCATATTAAATTATTAAATAAACTGGTATTTAAAGCCATAGCAAAGAGACACCCGGCCATGCATGAAATAATATGTCTTGCATTAGATGGGGTTTCCATCATTTGTGCCTAAACGGGTTTAAACAAATTACCACCGATAACCTCAATGTGAGAGAATACACAAGACTTAAAGCAAACATGTGGCTCTTGCCTACGCATTAATGATACAGCTGCCTACATCCCACGTTATGGTGTTTTGCATGTTTCTCAGCTCACTTTCTGGCCAAACTGACTCTTTTTTCATGTCTGTCATCTTTAAAACAGACACCCTGCTCTGCTTCCTCTGTTTGGAGAGCCGGTATCAGACCAGGGACGTCTTCTGTCAGCCAGCATGTCAGTGTGCAGACCTCTTTGAGACCAGAGCAGGACATGCAATGGCCCTAAAATACATCACACACACTTTAATGGGCAGAGGCTGTGGCCAGGAAGTGAAATATAGCTCTGATACCAGTCCTGTAAATGGCTGGCCTCTGCAGCGTATTTCATTCTGGAGAATTAGTCCTGTTTAGCAGCTGCTGTTATATAGCAGCTGTTCTCTGCAGGTCTGAGTCAGGCAGAATAAGGCTCTTTGATTGACGACTCGAAGTTTTTCTTTTTTCATTTTTAAAATTCCATCTTTCATCAATTAAATCACTATAGTAAGACAAGGTGGAAATTCCAGTCGCTTTCTGTCACAGAGGTTGAATTGTGCCGTGTGGATGTGTGATCCCGTCGCCTCACAGGCTTACATCAAGGCGATTAACCACAAATCAGAAAGGCTGCAACGAAGTGACTCTGTTCTAATCAAGTTTACCTTTGTCTGTCTCATTAATCTAGTGATTTGAAGCCTTACAGTTAGATTTTCAGGACTTTTCCTGTGGGCGTGAACACGGCAAATATGGAGATAAGCAGTGCCACCATATTTATCCTGCATGCCACATATTGCACCAGTAAAATGCCTCTAATTGACCCCTTTTGCTCATAGTCTCGATCAATTACAGATAACATATTACAGATAACACAATACATTAGGCGAACTCATAAATATATATATATATGTATATATATTAATATTATAGTTTAGGCCTTTTGTTTCTTTGCTGCAACTGTGAAACTTCTCCTGTCAAGAGGAAAAGTTCAAGTGAAAAATAGGCTACTTCTAAAGAATTTTATATGTGCCTGACAAACGGCGATAACGGTTTTGAGAAACAACTTGATATTGACTCTAAGCCATGCTCTTTTAAGCCCATATTTGCTCATTTGATAAAAGTGACAGTGACTCTCACTGTCACTTGTTCACTTTGTCAACTGAGAGGAGTTCCTGAGGGCAAGATCCTCCTTAATTACATTCAGTGACGTTTAACCTCACTAAACACCCCAATTCCCCTCATATGGTGCAGTGTTTTGGGCTTTGCTTGTCACTTACTGTTGTGAGATGTGGAAGAAACAACAAAAGAGCCTTTTTCAGTGTCAGCTGTTTTGCTCATGTAGTTTTTTCTCAGTTTACTAAGGTTAGAATAATTTATTGGTTATCAGCAATGCGAAAGACCGATTTCACTCTCACCTGTGTGACTGAGCTTCCTCTCTATAAAAAATAACAGTGTTCTACTATATAGAAATAGAAAATAAAAGGACAAAGATAATTTCCCTTTAATATTACTATCTCTCTGAGTTGATCACAGCGTTGCACAATTGAGTCAATCTGCTTTTAAGAGCTGCAACAAGAATTTAACCAGCTTGAAATCAAAAGAAAATAAATAAATTCATGTTTGGAGGTTTAGCAATGTTATTGCAGAGGAAAATCTTTCCAAACCCATCATCCTGGCATAGAATAAAATGCTGAAGATTACTAGTGACTAACGTTGGTTTCAGTGCATCAAAAAAGGCCTTTAAAAATCTGTTGCACCCTACAGAAGATACCTGCTCTGTTTTTTTATTGCAGTTATCACCAAGGATAATGTCTGTTTCTCCTGCAGCTATGTTAGTGAACAGATACAACACTTGCTCTAAAAACTGATCATGACACAGAGCAGTCCTGCCAGAAGTTAATACCAGTGGCGGGGATATTTGTACTTAATCCCTGTCATGAGAAAAAGAAAATAAGACCTTACATTTCCCTGCAGATTTGCAATGGCTTTATTATTCTTCTGTGCATTAATCAACTAGTATCTCGTCTTGTGCTTTTATTAAATGCCGTTTCTGGCTCACATCCATTCATTGGATCTTAAATATCCTCCCTCTCAGGGGTGTGGGCTTGATTGTGCATAGGAAATGAAGTTGGAAACTTTGGAGCTCTATTTAAAGTGTGGGTCCCTGGAGCAACCCCTCTGTCTTAATAACTTACAATCAGGATCCCCGGGTCCTTCCGTTTTATTTCGCCTTGCCGGTGTTCCCGACTAAACCCATTCTAATGAAATGTTCTGCTAAATTTTCAAATGCTTCTGTTTTCCATCCATGAGAAAAGGCACTTACTGCCCAAGTGAGAATCTGAACACAATAAAGAGGGTTGTTTATTTTGATTACTCACAGTGCAGGTGAATGGGGGTGTTTGCTATCTCTTTCAGGAGCTGTGAGTCACTCGGAAGCTAGCTTACCGCTAATAGAGATTTGGGCACCGACGACTAGTGAGAATCAATGCAAAACTCAAACGATGGTATTTTATAATGTTCTTTGCACAGTTACTTCTTTCAGAACTGTTTGAAATGATTGCAGTTTGAATTAGTGATTAAATTCATGCACAGGAGACAGTTTGCTGCATATAAAAGCAAGCATCCATGTTATGAACATCTGCTTATGTCAGACGTGTTATTATGAAAACATGATGGGATTTAAAGTTCCACGGTGTTACTGAACATTCACAACACCTAAGCTGGGTTTCCCTGCATCTGGAACAGCATAAAACTATGATGGATTAACGGATGTCACATCTTGCTACATTTGTTGCGGCGTCGCTCAGATATTTGTGTGTGTAGCATTTTTTTTTTTTTCTCTCAGTTCTCATAAGGTTCGATTCTACCAGCAAATCAATGCAGATATTGATGGGTGTCAGATAAAAACCATTATGGCAACCAGCTCTAATTCTTCAGTTGAATTGATTTCATTTTAAATGATCCATGTACATGCAGCGGAGCACACCACCGCTGTGAGTGTGTTTTACCTTGACTTCATGCGAGAGAGACGTTATTCATCACCAGGAGAATGTCCCTTCTTCACACCCCAATAAAAAGCAGAGTAATGAAGCTTCTGCGCGTGCTGTCACCCCAACACTGCTTTATAAAGGATGACACAATTATATTTTACCAGCTCACCAAAAAATGCTGACAAGCCCCGGTTCAATAAAACGCAATCTGTAGCAAGAGGAGCATGCTGGTTTCTTTGCTCTGGAGTCATAGCTCATGAACTACAGGGTGTCGTTGCCTTGGGAAGCTCCTCAAAGAACATTTTTTCCTCACAATTACGCCAGGAGAACAAGTGGGTGTGATGATATTAGGAATAAAGAGTGATATATCAGTTTTGTTCTGTCCTGATCTCCTCTGTGCAGTGCAACATATTCTTTCTTACAAGTCTTTTTTTTTTCTTTTTTTTTTGTGCAGGCAAATTTGAACTCCGCATTTCCCCCTCTCGGAAATGCATAAACAGGCATGACATTTGCCTCTGAGCAAACAGAGGCTAATGCTGCATTACAGTCAATCAGTCAACTTGCTAAATGTTTGTTTAAGTATGATGGATGATATGTCAAGAACATTAAAAGGAGACTGCTTCCTAAACCTGAAATCTTGCATATTCAGAGACAGCCGCCGTGATGCTCCAGACAGCCGACCGCCGACGCCCTGCTGCTTGACGCTTACCAGAGGCAGGATATGGCTGCTTCTTAGCGGACAGCGTGTTTTTTCCTTGGAGAGACACATCTGGCCTTGGATAATCTCTCCTTAGTCTTATACTGTGTAATACATGCAAAGCTCTGCTCCATGTAATTCCCCAACTGCTCTTTTTTCCCCGACAAGGGTGAAAATGCCAGTAGTCGAAAGTATATTGCATCTTTTTTTTTTTTTTTTTTTTTTTACCTACTCTTATGGTTGCCACTGTCAGTAGTTTGTCTAAAAAACGGGAAACATAAATGTTAACAGAACAGGAAATACAAAAGTTCGGGTGGTGGCTTCATATTAGTATCTATTTTTAAAATCTACTTCTTTTTCCATTTTCTGATCATTAAAAAGGCAAACCAGTTTCCTTGGGAAATAAATACAACAGTCCATGGCAGCTTAAAATGTGTGTACTGTATATTTATTCGCAGCATGGTTGATGGTGTGCAAGCAATCCATAAAATTGTCATAATTACGCTTTGTGAAAGGAAATCAGAACCATATTGAGATTGAACATCATACAATGTTAATGGTAATGAAATGTGCCGCACGTAGCTGGATGCCTCGAGCCTTAGGAATATAATATGTACTTGCAGTGTCTCACTTGTTTATTTATTAACAGAGGAATTGTCTGCTTCACTTGCTATCACTGAGGCTTGACAGCTCCGGAGTCCAGGTGATGCATGAGCCAATATGTGGACTGGAGAGGGCTCAACGTCGCACATCAATATGAAAATCAGTTTCTGGCAGAAATAGCCTGAGGCAGTACATCCAGCCCCAAAAAGTGACTAATCTTAGGGTCATAAACCCTGCACAAGACGCCTTGGGTCTTTTTAGAGAGACAGAATTCAGAAATGCCATCATTTTCCGTTCCATGAGCCAAGGACCCTGCTCCTTGCATTAGCAGATTTCTTTTAATAGTGTGTGAAATAGTGGGGTTGCCAGAACTAAGCAAGAGCAAATAAAAGAGTGCGAGGGGGGAGAGGGGTAGTGAAAGGTGACCTTAGTCTCTGGAACGCCTGATTAAAAACTTCAAATGCTCAGCCAGAGGCTCTCCTAAAGAAACAAAAAGACCACAGGCACAATGTTACAGTAGATGGAGGTGGCTGCCAAATATCATCTTCTTACAGAGAGGGATTATGAATTTCACAAGGCAATTGTGGTCCCATTGGTGAGAATATTAGTTCACATATTGTTCTCCAGATCTGCACCAATTTCTGTTTATTTTTTGTTTTCTTGACTTTCAGAACTTCTTAGCAGCGCCCGGGTTCAGAAACAGGCAACACTGCGCAAAATGAGTCAATAAGTTTAATTATTAAATGAAACTTTTATGCTTTATGAATTGTTCAAAATGACGTACATGAGAAAAAAGGAAAACTAAGCTACTGGTAGAAAATATTATGGCCATGTTTTTACTGCGAAAAACAGAACTGACCTGTATAATGACTATTACATTAATTTCAACATAGCTATTGTGTTGCAGCCACAGAAAATGTTATGTATTAACAAGGCCTTGGACATTGTTTCTTTGCTCTATTTGTTTATGTTAAATTTCTCACCACCTCATAAAATATGTACATTTGTATGTAGTGTGTATTTCCCTTAATGCTGAAAATTCACCACCTCCACCTAAAAACATGATGGCCTCCAACTGCATTTCAAATGCTTTAGTGAAGTCAGTGTTAGTAAACTCTTCTTTGCTATTTTGGTTTACTATCACAGACAGGATTGAGGGAGAGGAAATTGGACATCTGCTAAAATGATTATGATCACAGAATCACCTCTTAAATTAGCTTGAACTGGGTCGATAATTCCAACATACACAACATACAATAACAACAGGCTTGATGCCCTTTATTTTAGACGTTTTCAGGGATAGCGTAAGTATCTGCTCTGCTCCATTCACGTGAGCTTTTTTAAAATTTTTTTTCAAGCAGAATTTGTAGCATTCAAATTGACTACTGCCTCTCATTTGAAAATGTAGATATTGCACATTTTAGGTGAACAGGCATCACTTCTACAGTCTCTCCAGTGGCTTGATAATAACTCAGCTTTCTTAATTACAGACTCAGCTTCCCAGAAAAAAAAAAAGCAAGAAAATGATTTTACTCATGAGGAAAGGGAAACAATGGCTCTCCAAATCCTTGAATGGATTTCTATCTCAAAGCTCGTGGTGGAGACGGTTTGAACTGTAGCATCGGGCTGCTACTTTAATTACTGTTCAATGACTTTACTCTGAGTCCTTGACCCAGTTTAGATTCCTTATCAAAAAACATTCATGCTCTCAGAAAAGATTACTTTTTAAACTTTGGGAAGCAGGGAGCACAGACTGAAAACAAGCTAATGATATTGCACAAATACATGGAAGGGGACACAGCCCAGAGCCATTTGGAAAGCAATAGCCCATTCCAAGATGTGGCATCGGGCTGGCTTCCACACAGCTCTTAAACTCCTTCTCTCGAGCCAGATGGCTATGGAATTACACATTTTTTAATCTAAAGCATGAACCTCTCTAGGCTTGGGGAAATCTTCTTGGGATAGCCATGTTGGATTTATTTGCAGAGGAGACCGTCTCTGGCCCTGGGGGCAACATTTGATGGTAAATATGAAGCCTGACATTGAATGTCCTAAGTCCACTTGGTTATACTCAGAGAGATAATCATAAGTCAAACTCACAAACTCGTCTGGTGATTTGAAAAAAAAAACACTGTCTTTCTGGTTAGTTTGATAAAAATGTCATACCCCAAGTATTGATCTGTACTATAAATATAAAGTGTTTTTTAGACATTTTAGAGTAAAATATGCAACATTTTAGAACAATTATAGCACAGTTCCTTTGTTGAGGTCAAAATAGGACTGTGCACTAAATGTACAGGATTGATGTATTCATAAAAAGATTTTACAAAGAACAAGATTGTTTGAAAGCCAGATGAATGATGAGTGAACGACTGAGAGTTGAGCCTGGGCCTGAGTGAGAACCAAGAATCCTAACCACCAGGACATATACGCAAAAAAAAGTGCTTTAATCAATCAATCAATCAGTCAATCTTTATTTGTATAGCGCCAATTCAAAACAAGTGTTATCTCAAGACACTTTACAATAGTGCATAAAGCTCTTCATATTGTGAATCTTCAAGCAAGACTGATTCCAATAACTTTAAGCAGCTTTGACCATATTTTCAGTCACACTTGAGCAATGTAATGAAAATTTAAGTATAAAATTGTACTGTTATTTGTGCTAAAACATTAGATAGCACTTTTTAAGAGAATATTTTGACATTTAGGAAAATATGCTTTTTTCGACTGTACAGTCACATTGTGAGATTGATCTCAATCTACTTTCCCAAATTTTTGAAAAGTTCCCTCTACCCATCCTTTCTATGTCTTGCAGATTTGATCCCTGTATATTGGAATTCCATTGGAATTAACTGAATTTTTCCAGTATGAGGAGCCGACAAGTGTTGAGTTAAACATTATTTTCTCCTGTTTGATTTTTTTAAACTGCTGTTCGAGAGGATCGAATGAGCAAGGCTTCATGAGACTGATGGAAAAACTGCAGCCTGTTGCCTGTTAACTGTTTCACTCTCTTAAATAACACAGATAAGATTTGTGACATCTTTAGGTCCCTCAGTATATATATATATGCTGGATCAATACTACATTACTGCCTTTTGCAGCAAAACCAAGATGACATTTTGCAATCCAGTATGTTCTTACGCAGAGGCTTGACCCTCAGTGGCCAAGACATACAGTTCAAGGACTAGTCCTCTCTGCTCAGACTGAAAGAAAAGTCCTGAAGATGCTTTGTGGTCTTTACACACTGTGAATGCGACATGAAGCAATGAATTTAAAGGTTAATTAGAAAAATTATCTGTTGAGCTGAAAAACAAATGATACCACGAAGTCCCCCTGCTGGCAGACGAGTTAATCTATGGCAGGTCTCCTCGCTGGTCCACCTGCGATCCGTCTCCGTCACTCTGATGACAGTCCCTGCGGGCCGCGGAGAGGATTCGCTCCATCGCACTGCTGTGACTAGCCTGCTAATGAATACAGAGGAGCCCAGGACGTCCAGACGCCCACAAAACGGCTGGGAAGACTCCTCCGACCGCTCAGATCATTCTCCGGACGGATGTCTGCTCAAGTGAAGCGGAACGTGGATACTAGAGTGAGGGTGCGGAGAGGAATGCCACTCAGCATAAGCAGTGATTGCTCTGATGTTCCGAGATTCATTCAATGAAGCCCAATAGATCCCTAAGGGTAAGAGGACAGCGAGCAGGAGAACTGACTGACAGGGTTTAATATGTATGAAAGTACCGTAAGAAAAGCAATACAAACAGCAGGTGGAGAAACAATGCTCAATGGGTTGTGACATGGTCGAGTTTGTCAATGCAAAGAAACACATTTCTCATGGTACATTAAAAGTTCACATTAGGGTTTAGAACATAGAAAGGATATTAAAATAGATAGAATGGCATTTACAGTAGTGCCTGATTTCACAAAGTGATCCAGGGAGCATTTCAGCATCGTCTCAGGCAATTGAATCAACCGCGTTGTAGGCCTTTACACAAAGAAACATAAGCTGCTGATAATGGACTATCTAGTCGAAGAGTTTCGATGAGTTTAGCCACATGACAAGACTCAGTCACAATGTAGAAAGGTGAATATGCCAAACATCAATGAGTTAATGTGTACAAATTGCATGGTCCTGTAAGATGACTTCCACTTGATTGGAAAGCATGCCTGTCTGGGTCAGAGTGCTGTGTCACAGCTTAATTCATCGTCCCTGCTGACATTCACAGCAAACCATTAGAGAGCTCAGTGCGTTTATCCTGTCATCAGCAAACTAAGCAGCGCCGGCGTTCAAATATTACCTGACCTACTGTACCATCGACACAGGAAGAGGGGGGAAAGTGAAGGATGCAGGAGGCTTATTACTCAACATAACATCAATTAGTTAGCAAATGCATTAAGGCCTACTAATGAAATGTTGTTCATGTAAAAGATGCAGTTCAGTTTGTCATTATCCTCTCTCTGCTCTGCCTTTGCAATCAAAACTGTGATATGGAGGTTAAATAAAAACAGAATGGCCTAAATGTTTTTTAAGACATCTGTTTGTGTTTCACTGTGTTCTCTTTAGTAAAACAATGACCTTAGATACTGTTTGTGTTATACCTATGTGGCATGCAGAAAGAGAGAAACCCCATTCATATTACAAGCAGGCGTATTTATACTCTACGAACTCATAAAAATAAATGAATAAATAAATAAACAAACATTGAAAACTGCTTTGGAAATAGTTTTAAATTCTCAGGGCATCCACATTACAGGCTGTCTTCATGCAGTCTCACCTACTCAGCATCAAAGTGTTGTGGCTGAACATGGCCAATTTGACTCAACTAACACCTGGTTTGATCTAAACTGCTCTAATTGGTCAGGATTGTTTAACAGATCTGCTTGCCAATCGAAGTGTGGTCTGATTCCCCAGGGTGACACCATATGTTGGCAGGGACAGTCAGTGAAGTGACTGTGAGTCGACCACAGGGAGCCTCTCTCTGCAGGTGCTACAGGTACTCTGCTACCTGTCTCAGATCAGAAAAACACATTCAAACACACACCTTAATTTCCAATATTTGCTTTTTATTATCATCCAGAAGACAACAGGAAGTCCTGCCATCTGCTTCTGATGTGATGAATGTGTTTACCAGCGTTATACGATTATTCATTTTAGTGTCATTTACTATTTACTATTATTACTATTTGGCTGTCTGTTAAACATATTATGTGGTTTAATGTGATTTTATGATCAGCAGTTATAATACACACACTGTCTGGCTTATATACTTGTTCTTCTTTCTTTTTTGTTCCTTTTCTTTTTGTTAGCAACATCATGAGTTTAAATACTCTCTTTCAAATTCTAGGTTTTCATGACAGATTAATATATCCTATCAGAAACAATGAGTACTGATTATGCTGTTTACATTTTTTTTTAAATTTTCTTAAGTGGTGAAGGTGAAAATATTGACACTCCCATGGCTGCAGAAGGCTTGCCTGGTACGAGCATGTGTCTGTTTGGAGTGGGCTGATTGCTAGGCCTCCCAGAAGTGCTGCTCCCAGCTTTGACTGAAGCTGCTGTACGGCTGCTGGCAGTGCTCTCCAGAACCGTCCAATCCACGTCACACTCAGCGCTGCACTCACTACCCTCAGAGACACCCATGTCAAGTGTCAAATAGCAAGTATTCAAGTATTCAAGTATTCAAATTAACAACTTTTCGTGTACAATTTCTTGCAATAGAAACACTGCCCATGGTATTTTTAAACTAACTTTAAGCACTAGCTATTACAAACCTGTATGGAATAATCTAAAATAGTGTCTCTTTCTGGCTGTGCCTAAAACTTTGTCGGGGTAGTAAAAAAAGAAATCAGATTTGATAAATCTTAACAAAAATAAGCCCAATGTACTACAGCGCAGTGCACTGAATAAGGGTCGTCCCTTTATTTTTTAGCAGGTTGCAATGAGTCACGGCATGAATGTACATGTTGTGAACCACTTGAAAAGGGCTGAAACTCTAAAGTAACTTAATCACATTTACAGTGGCTGCTACTGAAGTGGGTCAGATAAGGTTGAATGCCAGTTAGCAGCATTTGTCAGCAAGAAGCAAACAGCACTTTGATATGTGAGTTTTTTAAAGCAATGAGAGCCTTCTGAAAGAATTCAAAAGAGGCCAAATCATCGGTGTTCAAACTGCGCTAGCATCAATCAAAAACACTGCAGATTTATTTAACACGTCAAGGAATGCAGCCTTCCAGTGCAGCTTGTGTGTGCGTGTAGCATTTGTTGATTTTGTTCAGCAGCAGTTATAAGTTTCAATGAAGGAACAGATTTTTTACCAAATGCATCTTATGGGCATGTAACCTACTGTGACCCCTCTGGAGTTTATAGCAGTACACCAGGATGAGTCTTTGTATAAGATATGATAATATTACTCACCAAGAAACTCTTTTGTTCCAGAGATTTGAAAGGCCTTCAACACATAAACAAACTGCTGAACTTTTTAAACCAAGAATACATAAATGATGTGAAAATAGGAATATCCATGAATGCAATAATGCCTCATCACAGTGGAAAACTGTGAATGCCAGCTCAATGATAAGAAGAGTATAATCAAAGTCAAACAAAGGTGTTGTTCTGAAAACTCTGATGGATGTTAATAATAAAAGTCTGACCTCTCTTTATTAATATTATCACCAGAATTAATGGTTTCATCTAATTATTATGTCCAAGTTTGATATAATAAACATTAACTTAGGATTTTTTAATAACTAAAGAATTATTTATTTGAACAAATGTTTTCTCTTTAATTTTTTAAATAAAAAAAACACCTTAGTTCTTTAATCCGTAAGAAGATGCATTATGTTGGCTACCAGGGGCAGTTAGCCTGTTGATTTTATAACATCAAGTTACCCTTGAAAATACTAATATGAAAATCTAGATTTCATATCGTGTTGATTTCTCCTTCTAACCTAGCGAGAGCATCAAAATCAATTGTCAAAACATGCACTTAGTCAGTTTCCAGGATCACTGCATGAAAATAATAATTTCTGTATATACTGTAGTGATATTTTATATTTAAACCTTCCAAAAAGTAGAAAATCTTTGTAAACTTAACTAAAAATGAACACTTGCATTAAAGTTCTTGAGATGTTTTTTTCACCATCTCCTCATTCAGACGCTGCCCGGTCTCTGAGCTACAGTAGCAACTTACAAAAGTAGACCTGCAAACTTATAACAGTGCACACAATAAGTACATGTGTAATATCAGCAGGGTCGGAGTCGCAAACTGCCCCCAGAAGACCATAATCATTGTCCTATGAGTGATAACAACCACTTCATTTACTTCTACATTGACTATGATAGGGCTCATTCACTGTGATCCGCCAACGACATTATATTATGAGGAACGGGGCTGTGACAGCAAGGCGGTGTGAAATCATGTCCCCTTTCATCAAAAGAGTTATGATCAGTCAAGTTGGGCTCATAACAAATAGCAGCCTTTGCGCTTTTATCAGCAATGCCGTGACCCTCAACACTGTGACCTCATCATTAATATGGGAAGGCCGGATGATAGATCAAAGCATGGTTCAGTGGAGCATCCCTGGGCCAGAGCTGGCCTTGAATCGTTTATCACACCATCCCTGTGGGGACTTTACGAGGGTCCAGGGAGAAAGGACGCTCTCGAGGCTGTCACATTTGTTTCACCGCTTTTGATAATGGCTCCCTTTCAAAAGATGATACAGGCAGAAATTTCTCATTAGCACATGGCTGTGGTTTTAGCTGCGATGACATTCTCTATGTTAATAAAACTGGACTGTCACAGCTGGACAGTCTTTTTTCATGCTTTTGTAGGTTCAGTTTGGTTCATGTCTTTATAGAAAATGAAAAACTAGGCCTGTAAGTCACATTAAGATTACTGAAATCAATTAAATAGTAACGAGCAGCTAACTTAAGACCATAGCTCCTGTGGTTGCAGTTTATTTCATGAAGACACATCAACACTTACATGACCAGGGTAGCATCTCCTGAGATGAGGATACAGATTCTGTTTTTATTTTTTATTTAATGTCATTGATGTACCAAAATAATTGTACAAAAAGCCACATTACAAAGGAGCAATTCTGTTAATTGATGCCAAAATATGTCTGTATTCTAAGTAACATTAGTGTGAATTGACAAAGTGAAAGAAAACTCACACACCTGAGAGTGTAACCTAACCCTAACCCACACTTAGAATTCTTGGTAAAACTGCCCCACCTGAATCTATGCAGTTTTCCTTACCGATTAACAGTAGAAAAATATGTGCGTGATAACGTAGAAAAGAGTCTTGAAGCAAAATTGAGTTTCACTGGTGGGTACAAAGATGATCTGACGAAAGATTACCAGCAAATGATACCTCTTTAATTGGAAATCAAGAAAATGGGAATCAGTTTTATAGGCAAGTTTAAGGTCTGAAGCAGCAAATCACCCAAACCTGTGATGTTGTCAAACTCTTCGGTCTCTAGAATGTAAGGTGTTTCTGAAAGATGTTTGCAAATGTGGTGGGCTCAATTGTTAAACCTGTGATGGTATGATGACCTTGTCAGAATGCAACATGGACAAACATTTCATTTTTGTTCAAAATCAAGTTATGAAACTGGACCATTAGTGGCAAAGTGCGTTATTCTGAGTCACCATTTTGAGAGGGGGGGAGGCTGCAATTGACGTTAACAGTGATTCATTTATGGTACCTACACCTTTATGTGAGACACAAGCTCTATATACTATTATTAATTCACAGTAGTTTCCAAAGTTGCATCAGTTCCGCTGATATTAAAAAGGTTAGCAATTGCTGTAAAGATTTAATGTTGGAATTTTATTTTTAAATCCACTGTAAAAAAAACTGAGCTGAATGTGTTTTTATATGAGTTTACTCAATCATGCCAGATGGCTGGAAACTAAAACATTTTGTGTTTTACCAGTCAGATGATTGAGTAAACTCATAAAACAAAATTATACACTCCTGAGCGCGCACCTAGTTTTTCTAATTTGCAAAATTTTTAACCTGCAGCTGAGAAATGCTGTTTATTACAGTATGATACCAGATATCGCCATGGATAACTTTATAGCATACCGTAGCTCAAATGTTGCCTCTCCCCGTTCTTCTTACAGGGTGCATTAATATGAAGTAAAAATGAGCTGTGAATGCACTTACCTGCTTGACTACACTGATTTCTTTTCCGAGACCAACATCACTCACATTAAGAATAAAAGCAAAAACTGATTACTGTTCAAGAGCTGCAAAAGTCATGAGCCAAATCTTGTCATATTATTAACACCGAGGTACTGAGACAACAGTGGTACTATCAGGCCTCAACTGAAACTGTGAGTGTGTTAAAGTTTGTTTTTTATTCTCTTTGGCTCTTTGCCTCTGCAGGTGAGTAACTTCACGATCAGATGCAACAACAGGAACTCCTATCAGTGTTTATTTTCAAATGAGATCAGGTTCTAAATAGCCTACACATATCAAAAGTCATGATGACCCTTGCAGGTCTTATCTAACCTTTGTAACTGCATCTCTTTATATTATTGTTAAAGTGCATGAATTGCACTGATCTTTGTAACTAATGCCGATATTTATTCTTGGTGTTACAAACTGTTGCTGTAACATTTTACTAAAACAGACATTTTTACCACCACATGTCTTATCTACACACTCTGTGTGGGAGTTACACCCTTATCATTTCTTTCAAGTTCATGAAGTCCACTGACCTCCTATAATCCTGGGCATAACTCTGCAACCAACTGCAACCTGAGAAATGATCTGAAATCTAATCTAATCAGCCATAAGTGCTGCTTTCAGTTGAGGGTTTAATTATTTTATAGATTTGGCCATCATTATTATCTATTATAATAAAACCCTTCTGTAAATATGACTGTGATTTAACTGCTGAGAAATCAGACAGTGACAACAACAATCTCCAAAGAACAGACAGAGGAAGAAACAACTGTTTTTGCACATTAAGTGGGCAAACATGAGTAGATTAAGTTGTTTCAGGCAATACTTAACTGCATGTGTATGATGCTTAGACTTACTGAAATACTGAAATCCAAGATGCCATACTTTATATGCCTGTATCATTTCTTAAGTTAGAAATACACCTCCGCATTCAGCCTGCTGTACCGACTCACTTACATTATCACATTTATTCAGTAGTCCACACCCCACATTTGATCTTATCATGATCGGAGTTTCCTCTAGAAATTACTTGTGTATTAGGTTCTGTGGCTTGTATGTGTTTAAAATGAACGACGGTAGGAATGAAGAACTACAGCACACTCATTGGTTCGCATCAATCACTGACATTAAACGCATGGGACATATCTAAGTTCTTTGAGTGAGGCTTTCTATGGCTCAACTTTTCTCACTGTGAATCAGAAGTCACATTTTTTGGTGTCACATTTAAATGTATACCTCACCAACAGAAATTTACAGCATGCAAATAAGGTGCATCTACAGACTAAGATCTCAGTCACGAGAGTCGGGCTGCTCGTCTTTACAGCTGCCAAACTTAACTTTAAAAAATCATAAATAATTCTGCAAAAACAAAAATGCATCTCTCCCACTGTGCATACATAACACTACATAAATACTTTTCCTAAAAATACGTAATAAACAGCTTTAGTAATCAAACATTTCTTATTATTGGCCTCCAACATGTGTTTTGTTCAGCAAGTCATTTTCCTCAGACTGCTTTTCACCTGCAATCAGAAGGACAGTTTCTTTCAGCACAGACAGACATAGCTCAACTCTACAGGTAGCAGCTGACATGACTATTAGTCTTTCTTCTGGTACTTGCAGGTGTCAGACTCGCTGGTGCTCACTTGTCAGAGCTGCTCTGTGTGCTGTCTGAGGTGATTCATCTTCTTGCCAGCATCATTAACTTCCTTGTGAAAGGACTGGTAGAAGGAGACTCAAAGCAGGGCTCCAAAGAGTTTATGTGCCTTGTCAGGGGCTGCTTTCCCCTCCTCTGTAATCAGATCGAAACTTCTCCTTCTTCTGCCTACTTTTCTGCTTTTTAATTGTTGCTCTCAGTCTTCTCAATCTTAAGATGGAAGACAATGTCCTGAAAGCCCTCTCCCGAATGTGATAATTGTTTCAAATGTTTCAGAAATGAATTAATCTCATCCCAGACACTAAAACACAAATAATTGCAATTATGATTACAAAGTTAGGAAACCTACTTAAATTACAAATAAAGCGTGGTTACATTAATAAGGCAGTCACATCTATCATTAGCAAAAACAAACAAACGGACAATGCCATAAAAAACACTCCAGGCACAGTTCTATTTTATAATTTCCCATTAAACTAATGAGTTTCCGTCTTTCAACGTTAATTGCTTAATTTCAGTGCTGTCGATGTCTATTTCTGAAACAGCATACATCCACTGATTGTTTGCTTTATTTAGGCTCCTAAATGAAACTGTTTAATTAGTGAATGAAATGTAAAGACCTGTCAAATTAACCCTTTTTCCAGTACATTACATTTCTGCATTAAACAAAAAAAATTATTCTTACATTGGCACAAATGATTGGTATATAGGTCACAGTTGAAACAAATGATACATCAGAGCTTGATGAAGCCCTCAAAAAGCAAAACAGTGTTCAAAGATGTCATTGTGTGCTCCAGTGCATGAGAGCAATGGCCCGCAGCTGTGATGGTACATACAAAGTGTATCTCCTGCTTTATCAAATGAGGCATAACACTCAGGTGTTTGGTAAAATAACGGAAACTGAATCTACTTTATATGTTGCAAAGGTAGCAAATAGTCACATTTTTTGGATTTTTGTATCATTGTTTCTAAAAATTTTGGGTTCTTTAAGCCTCTATTCAACTTTTTTTTTTTTTTAAATAACAGCAAATGAAATGTGTTAGATCTCTAAGATTGTTTTCTTTGAGGAGAATGTAAAATGGAGCTCACCCCCTGACCTTTTTCTCTAAAATGTACCTCTTTTTCAGCTTCTTGATAACAAGTTATTATCCAATATGGCAGCCTTTTTGAGAGCTTGTGAAAAGTGGCAGAGGGTCTGTGCTGGGGTGTTATTAAGCTTGGGTATGGACCCTTAAACACTGTCCTTCAACCTCCAAGTGTTTTATTATGAAACCACATAGCTTCAAATTCAGTTTTGGCTCTTGTCTTTTTACAGCATCATACTGCAAAGTGACTCTTTCCTCTGCTGCTTCTTGAACTTGATGTCTGTGAGGATATATGGATCACAATGTTTTGAATGTATTACTGTCAGATGTGTTCATTTTTATTTTTCTCAGTATTGCCGCTGGCTTTATTTGTGTCATTAGAATTTGATAACACTGAAAAGTACATAAATTCTTTTGATTCCATGGAAACGTGGAGGCAACTGCTGGTTTACTGCAGAACTAAATACATGCTGTTTTAATGGAGCTGTCACCAATAATAGCCGCTGTATAAGTACGTACTATGAAAAACCTTACAGGTACTATACAAGACTATAAGTCTAGTGCAGAGGATGATGGTGAAATTGTTGTTCCCTATCGTTAAGTACTGCAGAGGCAGAACACTCCCAAGATGATTCTCGCTCCTTGTTCAATAATGCAGCTCGTAGAGAATACACGCCCATTTGTTTAGGATCATTGTTTGCTCTATATATGTTGCAGACAATTGAGCCAGCAAACCTCCTTCTTGAATTTACTGTGTTCGTTAATGGGGTTATAGGAGGGGAGCAGGAGGGAGAGAGAGGAGAGCGCTACGAGGAAAAAACACTGAATACAGGGGGAGTTTCATCTCTTGTGTCTCCACTTGATTAGTTTAACAGCTCCTTTGATCTTTTGCTGTGATTGAAGTGTTTAAGTGGAACATGGGGGGCAATGGCAGAGCCAGGGAGCAGGCGCCGAGTAATGTGCCACCACATGCCTATGAGGCAAAACACCTTAATGTCAGGGGGAAATTAAAACACTTTTCCATTACCAGGGCCCTTGAATCTTAATTCATTTGTCCACACACAATACAAAGTAGGTGACAAGGTCAGTAAATACTCATTGAATAAGACGTGAATGTTGACCTTTGTGAGCAAGCAGAAATGAGAATAATTTCAAAATATATATATGTAAGGGAGGGTTCACATATTTCAGTTTTGGGAGTCAATAAAGCCCTTGCAGTGAGGGGCGGCGTCCAATGACTAAAGCCCCATTCAGTTATGTACATTTATATCTACAAATGGCAATGGCTATTTTAAACCTTTGCTTTATGAAATCCTGGTGACACTGAGACCAGCGAATTCATGTTTGCATCTGCGTGCTCTGTGCCAAAGGACACCAAATGAGGAGAGACAAAGAAAAAGAGAGTGAGAGAGACAACAAAGCAGCACCTCTTATGGTAGTGAGTCAATCAGACACCAAAATATTTGCCTAACTTGAAAACTTTAATGCCTAAAAGAGATTAAAAATAATATTTTAATACATTTTTTAATACATTTTTAATATTTTTGTGTAGCATGTATGTTTTTTCTGCTGTTGTATTGAAAAACTGACCCCAACCTCCTTAATGACAGTTGCCTCACCTGCCTCTCATTTCTCTTTATTGACCATAGATTTTTACCAGTTGCAGCTAACCTGCTAATTAAGCTAATGCTAGCTACACATATCAACTAGCTAAAGCTAGTTTGTCCCAGTTTTGGGGGTAACATGTTATATGGTAACACATAAATGTGATCGGATTACATTTTCTGTAACACAGAAATGTAAAGCATTTCCATTGATAAGTTTGGTATTCACATCACAGTTAATAAGCAAAAAATTATCCGTATACCTTCACATGCATGTTTACGCAACACTTGTCTGACCTTGCCCACATGTGGTGACTCTGACTTTGGCTTGAGTTCATGCAAGAAGACAGAAAATATGCTCACTACTTTTTAAAATATAACTACTATTGTGTAATGCATTACGTTTTTTGAATAACTAAAAAATGTGTATAATGTGGCTGTGTTACTAGAGTGTTAACTCCACCCAAATCAAATAAAAGAGCCACCAATGTTAGCTTAAAGAGGTGAAGTGACCAAGACCATGTTTCTGAGGTGCTAATCAAAACAATGCTTTTTAAAAATGTAGTCTGTAATGCCACAAAATAATGTAGTTTGCTTGCAAAATGCTCTGTAGCTTTGGAAGTAATTCTGGGTTAGATAAGCCTATTAAGTTACTGCAGCATGAGAGCTAGGTTGCCAGACATGCTAACATTTGCAGCTTCACTAGCAAAGAAACAAATAGCTTACTTGATTTCTCACACTTTTATTCTTAAATTTTATTAAGTGCCAATATTATTAATATACACATTATTTAAGAACAATTCTTATCTAACTATGGTCGCTATGGTTGGAGAGTTATTTTTAAGAAGTTTATTTTATTTTATTTTATTTTTTATTTTATTTTATTTATTTTTGAAAGGTCTCCTCTGTTGCAATCTTACAGTATGAGTTGTATTTTTACATAAAACTTTTTAAAAGACTACTTTAAACAAGTCAAATATCAAGCCAGCATAGCCAATTTAAATTACAAAACTACATGCTACTCACACATATATAGGTTTATTAAACTAGAAGTAAATATACCATATGTTCACTGTCAAATCTAGTTTTCAGTATTTGTCTGCCAGCCAGCCATCAGCCATCAACTTCTGAAACCCTGACACAGTCTGGAGCTTGACGAGTCATAAGCTTGAGGTATCTTCAAGACACACTTCACAACACAAACAATTTGGTACCTGTAATGTTATGTCAATACCCCCGGACACAAGACAGATGTTGTTATTATTTTGTCATTTCAACATTTCACACCAGTAGGAGAACCCCAGAGATCCTGTTGCCCTGCACCAGAATGTCAACTAATGACCGGACAGTCGGAAAAGAGCAGCAAATTTGTTACCACTGACAGAAAGCAGTGATGGATTCAAGAGCTCATGATCATCCGCAACACGAGAGCCACAGACAGTCTTAAAGGTCCAGTGACACGTTCATTACATGAGGTGTAACTGCATATAAATACATGGCCACTGCATGACAACATAGCAGAAATTAAAAGTCACCTTGAAATTTTATCTGTAAAAACACTGTCTTCATAAAGTGAATCTAATATAGCAAAATGAAGGATTTTCACTGGTCTCTAAATTATAGTTTCCTAAGAAGTTTATTTTACTTGAAAAGAAACTCAGTATTGCAAGACTATTATTGAGCTCTTTTGACATTTGAATTTGTCTTGCTCTCAGCCATTACTTGATGATGATACTTATCAAATATTTTAGCATGCTTTCATTGTTTTAAATCTATTATCATCATTGTTTAGGTAATGGCAGCACGGTGGGCACTTCATGTTTCAGCAAACCTCAGATATGCTGAATCATTCATTTTATACATATAGTGGTATTTATACAAAATGTGTCAGAGAGACATTGTTCATGTTAATTGTACATGATCAGTCTTTTAATGAGGAGGAGGAAATGGTTATAGATGAGACAACTGCCAAGCAACAGACCCCGTCTAGCCCGCTGTTCCTTTCTACTTCCTGATTTGACTGACAAGACCATAATTTTGGTGACTATCTGGACATTTTGTAGTCAAAACCATGTAATTTTTTTGAAACAGCAATACATTTTTTAGCCTCCATCCATTAATTCAATATATGTAGCCACTTATTCCAAACAAGGGGCCTGAAGCAAACCCTAGATAGGTTTAAATGCTTAAGAATAACACATTATTAATGACTAGCTTAGCTTAAACTAAGCTAACCTAATGGCTTCACACTGTGAACTAACATGTCTCAAAAAAGTATCCCAGGCAGTGGATTTAGAAGACAAGAATGTTTGATTTCTACACTGGTATCAGATAGTACCAACCATATCTATCTTCATGTGTCCTGATACTGCGAATCACCTTGAAACAGGGTACAATGCTGTGTAAAGCTCTGTATGTCTACTTGACCCTTTGGTATGAAGAATAGTTGGTGTCAGACTGACTTTTGTGAATTTTTACAATAGTCTATGTTTTGCTGCCTTTTGTTGAGCTTGTTGTCTGCAGTAGCACAAGCTCAAATCAGGGGAGATTATCCACTGATTCTTGTTAGAACTCCAATCACTCCAATTACATTTGCTCCAAAGTGACTTTTCCCAGTCATCCGGCCAGGGATTTCTTTAGCCATCAATTAGAAATGTCGCTTCTAATCTGAGCCGGCTTCCCAGACACTGGTCATTTCCCATTAGAGTCATTTTCCCCAGGATCCCGTGGAGCGATAGACATCTCCGTGGCTCAATAGAGGAGACGTGGAGGAGACCATAATTAAAGAGGTGGCATTTACTCTCAGTCAGGCCCTCTCAGAGATCTGAATCTGCAATTACCTTCCAGAAAATAGCATTGTCAGGACAGGACCCACGTTAATAATGGCCCCCATCTCTGGGGCAGGGCACAGAATGCAATCATTTCCACTGAAGCCGCACTTTGATTGTTTATCGCTTTACCCAGGGTTATCAGCCACTCTACTGTAGCGAGTGTACACAGAAAGAAATAATCTTGTGGGCCACAAGCTGGCTTATTCAAGTATTTTGCTGAGTGGTGTCTTCACTCATAAAGGGTAACTTTAACACCCTACTCATAAAGGTTGTAATATCATGGATAGGATTCACCAACCAGCCGTCACTAAGTCTCACTATCTGTATACTCCTATTTCTCACTCTTTCTCTCTCACACTATCTCACGCGCACAATCTCTATCTCGTTCACACATACTGCAAGTGCACAGACTCCCCTAAGCCTCTAGCAACCCGTGCCTGACTTTCCAGATACTTTATCAAGAGCATAAGGACCATTTGCACAGAAGGCAATTAAAAGCTTTAGTGGTTCCTGCAGGCAGAGGGGTAGTTTGGGGGCCCCAGTCGACACATGAGCCAGCACCTTATTGGAGAGGGTTGGCTTTGTGCAGCAAAATGGCTTCAGTAATTTATACCAAATAGACTGCAGGTAGGGTATGAGAGCCAAGAGGAACGCATCTGCATTAATCAATATGAAATTATCCTGGATGTAATTTGTGGAGGGCAGCCATGCACCTGCCTAGAAATGTGATTGGGGGAAGCCTGCAGAAAAATAAATAACTAAACACTGCTGAAAACCCGGTGGCTAGAAGAAGAAAAAAAAGATCCCAAATCTGATCCAATTGTCTGTCAATTTATGAAATGACAGAAGACTGAACCTAAAATCCTTTTGAAAATAAGGATTTATGAAACACACTGGGGATTTTGGCAAAAGTCTTTAAGCTTCATATGAGTCTGACAAACAATACACACACCGCAGTCTATTGATGCAAAAAAAAAAGTAAATGTGACTCTTAGCCTTGAATCCTCAAGCAAATGCAAATGTATTAGGAACAGATTGTCAAGGGCTGTAAGGAAATAAATCTATTAGCATGGTAAATTTGGGTGCCAGAGATAAGCACGTCCTTAAAATGACCATATGCAAAGGTAGCGATAGTGAGGATGTCCAGCGGATTATCGTGTTTGCATATCTTCTAATCAATCCACTTGCGACGTTCATGTGGAAAGGACAAGATCATCGTGTCATGATTTTGCATCAGTTTTGTGTTTATGTGGATTTTCTTTTGTGTGTGTTCCATGAAGTGTTTTACTATGTGTTCATTTGCATCAGTCTGCAGTTTCCTCTGTCCTAAACATACTTATTTTTCCTCTTCACATACCCTTTCACTGCATGTTCCCGATGTCCTAGAGGAGAAACTGAGGACATTGTAGTGATGGTCCTACCCTTCTTTGGCAGCTGGTGACCTTCCTGGTCTGTGCGCTCCATGACTCTCTCCAGCTCCTTTTTTCAGGTTTCAGACAGCCCGGCTCTCTTTATCACTCGCCTGGATCAGCAATTGCTCACCGACAGTCTCTCAGTAATGCATCCATTCTGGGTATCTCTTTGGAGCACGGCTGTGTGCTTTGCAAATGAAATATACAAGGAGTGAATACAAGAAAGTGAAAGAGTTAGATGGAGGGAGTTCGGAGCGTTTCAACTAAGCAAAGAGGAATATTTTAAGCTTGAAAATGTTAAGGTAATATTATTTAAAATAGTATTTCACCCACATAGAAGAGTTATAAGTAGAGAGTGACAGAAAAATACAAAGGGAGAGAGGGGTGGTTCAAATTGAGGGCCATCATGTTGTTAATGTTAGCAAGATTTTAAATAATGATTTACACCTCAGCCTGATTAACAGTTAGAGAGAAAAGAAAAATGACCTGTTATTTCTCACATGCAGCATTAAGATTTATCTCAGTTTCAGAAATTATGAGCTGGTGTACAAGTGAAAACTCTTGATGGGAGCAATTAATACAAAATAAATAAATTAACACCTGAACAGTAGCGAGAGAGCTTAGCTATCCTACAAACGTGTCATTTCAGACTACAACCTTGAGACTACAAAACAAGAATCACATTTACATACAATAAAACAACAGGTTGTGTTACATTTTACTAAGTTTCAGGTGACTCAAAAGAGGTTAGCCAATTATGCAGAGAGAAATAGTGAAAAACATTCAGAGCCCTTCCTGTGATGCATGGTTCATATGAATAGTACCACAGGCTTAATTGGTTGAATTCCTCTCTTTGCAGACAAGGAACTGTACCCCCAGGCATAGATAAAAGACTTCTAAACTCTCTTTTGTGGAGCGAGGAGATGAAAGGGCAAAGAAGACAGGAGCTTGTCAGGAAGAAGCCGGTTCCAGCAGCCAGTTAGTGTGCAGGTGTAGCGGACCAGAAGAACGGCGGGTTATCATCAGCTTCATGCTTGAGAAATGAGACACCTCATCATGAAGGCATGATGTCTTATTTCTCCCACAACTCTTCCACCCTGTCATCCTCATTCCTGACATGACAAACGGCTTGTTGTTTACAAATTTAAGATGCTGACTTTTACAATCATATTCACCCTGCAAAATATTTGAAAAGGCAGCCTGAATTTCTAAAGTCACTTCTCCATATGATTTGACATTTAAAAAAATGTGATATTTTATTTCCACCCATGGTTAATTGCAATGAATTGTTCTTTTGTTGATCATTGAAGTAGCAGAAAAACGTGTATTTTTATTACTTGTGCTCAAATAAAACACACCATAATGCAGAATGTTATAACACTAACATTATGATTACATCTATTTGTCACCGCTCATCTGCAGGGATTATAAATAGCCTAAAATTGAGGCTGTAGCATGTCATGTTTAATTTTAAACCAGCACTTGTGGTACAAAGCCAGAACAACAACACATCATTGTCCTTAAAGTGTATGAAATGCACTGTAGAGCCCATGCATAATATAAAATAAATTAAAGACGCTGAATGTACTAATCTTTCTGATGTTTACTGCTGCAGTTCTTGAAGTGTACTTGTGAATTCAGTCTATTCATAGCATTTTAAATTCAAGCTTTAGAATTTTAAGACAAAGCTCTTGACTCATGAAAAGTCGTTTGAGTTAATATGCCTATTGTTTATACCATAAATCCATACAATTACACGTGTGATCTATGAGAGCATACAAAAACAAAAAAGGCACATTGCCCATAGACTATAAAACCTGAACTGTTCCTTAAAAAATTACATATTGCACCTTTTACCATTAAAATCTAGATTTAACATTTTAATAGAATTAAACTAAATTAAAAATCTACATGTTCTCAACTATTGATTTGCTTTTGCAAGTAAAGCAAAGCTGAGTTCTTGAATCCATACGTGTATGACTGAACAACCACAACTAATCTGCTGTTTGAGCTACATAGACACCAAAACAAGAAAACAAACATGTAATAATGATTTAATACAGGATCACCCCGTTAAATGCATCATAATCGCAATTTTTCACAAGTGATGGGTTCTCTTTAATCACAAGAGATATTGAAGAATGTGGCTGAAATCAGTTTATTTTAAAACTAATAACTGTAATGTGTTTTTTCAAGAATGTCATAGTTCATTTGATAATCAAACCGGATTAAAATGGCGCATTTTGGGTAAATTAGTGTCTCATTTCCATACCAAGCAGCACTATTAATAACATCGCGCCCGTGTGTAATTTCTCTCACTGCTCCATGGGAAATGAGCTATGAAGAATAGCAATAATTGTTAATGGACATCTTGGCAACAGAGCATCTGCTTCATGCTACATAATCAACCCTGTCAAAAATGTGAAAAGGCTCAAAGAAGGACAGAAAGGAAAACATGGATAGCACTTAATTAAGGAGAATGAAAAAGAAAAAAAAAGTGAAGTGTAATTTTTTGGGGAGTTTCATTACACTCACTCTCCTACACTCCAGTCACAGTTAATTTTCTCCTAACTATGGTGTTAAACTCAGGTGTTATTATCCTGTAGATATTTTGCACATCTTACATTTTGCAAATTTAGTTTTAAATTGTCACATTTTTCAGCTGGTCTTGTGTTTCTTGCTGTTTCAGATTCTCTTACAGGTTGTCGTTAGGTCATTAGGTTGTCATTTTCCATGCTTAATGGATTTTTTTAGTTCATTTACTTGACTTATTACACGAAACATAATGTATAGCAGCATGGAAAGTCCTACTATCCATATTACTATCTGCTGAACGGCTCAGTTAGTAGAATCTAACCAACTCGCTGAAGGAGGCAGAATCTCTTTTCATTAGAGAGAAGGTCTAGCACATAAGCGAAAAAAAAGGTTTTCAAAGCTTTTTCAGTGATTACATCTCAGTATAGGAGTCCCGGTCCAGCGCCTCGGCTAAATGGAGCTGCACGATTTAAGTATTGGCACTGAGAGTGGAATTGTGTTGTGGATTTAAATTTTTCAATGATTTGAACGAAATTCAAGCAAAGCTAATTATTGATGACATGCAACAAGAATGAATTCACCACACCAATATAAGTGACCTCCTGTCAGACACTGTGAACATGCTTTTATTTGAAAATTTTGCATTCTGTGTCTGAGGGGCTGGATTATCAGTGTACTTTCTAGAGATGAATAGTCATCAGTGTAACATTGTACTACACTTCCGACACAGTTGTTACTGTGAGAAGAGGAGCCGTAAATGTGGTTGGTGTGAGAAAAAAATGGATTACGCTGGATCAAGCTCATTGTGTTTGAAAATATTCAAAAATCTGTCCGTGGATTATAATGACTTTAACTCTTAAATGGCAATTCATGTGTGAAACTGACAAAACTGTAAATGCTGCTTGACTTTAACTGCTGCTGTGTTTTGTTGTACATCAAGTAGATTACCACAATTTCATGAAGATAATAGTTAAGACTGGGCTACCCCGAGGCAATATGTTTTTTTTTTCCATCTCTATGATACATCTTAACACAGATAGAAAACTGAGGATAGTATGCATCCTAATACTATGAATAGCAATAGAAAACCTTTGTAGAATTCAAAGTGCCGAACACTTGAGCACTGAGTGTTTAGCACAAAAAATGTAGAAAAATAAATAAATAAATAAAACCATGGCAAATTGGCATCCCTCAAATGCTAATGCTAAACCTTACAGTAACCACTTCTAGCTGCTTATAAATCCAAATAATAAAGATTAACATGTCCCATCAGGATCGGTGTCATTACTACGGGCAGTAGATGAGAGGTGTGCATATTTTAAAACAGTGTGTACTACACAAAATTCTGATGCACACTGAAATGAGGTCACATCGAGTGTCACAGAGTTAAAGCTGATCTTCTCAGGAAAAAGAAGGCCTCATTTTCCACTTTGCATATTTTTCATGAAATATTCTGTACATTCTCTGTCTCTCTCAACCCCTGATTGGTTTGGCAAGGGGGTTCAAGGTGATGTAGTAGGCAATGTTAATGATAGGCTACATAATTATTGGCATTTCATAACAGGGATTGGATTCATCCGGACAGTATTCAAAACATGTTAGAGCCACTTGCAGCTTTTTTTTAAAGGACTTATATTTTTGTGCTATTTTTTCCTTTAATGATACAAATAGGATTAATAGATAATAATATCTTCACTTGTTACAAAAATCACTTGTGAATGTTGCATTTTGGTGAAACTTCCTAAAAATCATTTATCAAAGACTTTAAAATTAATACTCAGTGCCATAACTGAACCATTATTCACTGAGAAATCAATCACAGATGAGACTGATGAACATATTTCTCTGATGGACTCAATATATCAGAACACAATGCATTCATGTTTTTTTTTTAATGCATAAGGTGTAAGCTATAAGAGCAGATATTTTTGTGTGTATGATTCTTTAGAAGACTCAGTATATTCTTTAGAAGAGTGAATACAGAACTTTCTACAGGACTTCTAATAATTTGATCAACTAAAAGCCAAACCCGTGGTATTACCATATATTTCATTACTAAGATTAAATCAAATTATAAGAAAATGGAATCTTTGAGTTTTCTTTCATCTCCTTTGTAAAGTATTATGACTGTATTTCCAAGACACTAGAAAAAGTGTGACTTATGTCAGACTCCATTTTTTTTTCTTTTGACATATGAATGACCATGTTCTGATAAGGTCACAGGGGCTCGTCTTGTCACTGTAGCCTTTTTTCTTTCTGCTCACTGGTTCTGTCGGTATCATTCTTCATCAACGAAGACATTGAATACTTGTCAGGAATAATATCAGTGGTATTTTGAGATCCTCTTAATTAGAACATTATTATAGATTGCAGGAAGGGGACTGTCACAGCCATTGTATGAAAACTGAGGAGAAATTCATGCAGAGGACTATGAACATATACGAACACTCAGAACAGGTATTCAGCGCCTTTCATTCTGAAGCAAAAAGAGAACAGAATAAAAAAGTGACTGAATAAACTGATTTGAAACTAAAGAATGCTTAGTATTAATTGCAGCAAGCTGTGTACACTAGTCTTTACACTCACTGATTACAAGAAGAGCAGATTAATGCAATAAAAATATTCCTTAGCCTTCCTGTTCTTGAAGTGGTGGGCTTTGTTGTCTGTGGACACATTCAGTAAAGCCCTGCTACTCTGCCCTTAAATTAAACTGATTTATATTTCTGATAAGCATCCCTGTATCTCTTCAACTATGATCTTAACATCCATCTCTTCTACTTCAAGATGGGTCAGAATATCATCGCTATGATATTAAAGATTTTTGATGTGGGCTTCGGTATCAGAATGTGACATTTTGCTGCCGTGTTTGACCAAACCCAAACTGGATTTCATACAGTAGCTGTTTTGGTGTTTGTCGTCACTATACAGCGCAAACATTCTACCGTACTATGTCCATGAATGTAGACTGATTGATGCAGGGGAACCATTTATCGCTCATTCTGTGGAACAGTGTCCATCCATCTGAAAGGGAATTAGTTATCACAGGCCTACAGGGAGCCATTAAAGAGTATTGTTTCAGAGAATGGCTTACCCCAAGCTGCTTTGTGTTTGCTAGACAAGAAACATCAGAAGCAGGCAGAAGAGACAGTGTGAAGGCTGACTGAGACGGAGTTGCATTTGGGGGTTTCATCTATCGTGTATGCTACATATTGTCAAGACTCCTTTTTTCTCTTAATTTTTTTCCGTGCACAGCCAATAAAGATGAGCTATAGGGATAAATAATAGGCAAATGATGGCCACATCTACTCCCTATCACACACATTGTTTGCATTTATTCCCATATGAGGACCCTCATGGGAGGTATGAATGGCACCATTCATTCTCGTATTACCTATTAACTATCAGTGCTATATATTTCTGTCAATCCTTTCCAAAAAATAGAAACCTATAATCCAAATTCTAATCTTAATTTAGTAGCACACCAAAGTAATGAGAGTGTCCTCAATATGTATTTGTAAACCCCAGCTTCTCATCATCATAATCATCTTTTTATTTATTTACAGAAGAGGATAGTGAAAAATAAAAGAATGACAAGACACCCAAGATATTCTAGGCCTGATTGTCCATTGGGGGAAAAAATGTGGTGTTTTGGTGTCTTTTTTTTTAAATCTCAATTTATTACGCGTTTAGCATCAAAAGCAATCAAAGGGGGAAGTGTCCAGGATAACCTGTGCAGTTGTCAGATACACTTATTTGGGTACAGCTTCCAATCAGGCTAGAGCTCTTTTCCTAATATTTTATGTCCGAAAAATAGACAAAAAGGATATTATTTTCTCCGATTGTAATTTACTACAGACTTTGAATATATGTCCCTCGCCCTACCTATTATCATCATTATTGTTACTATAGTGGTGTCATTAGTTGGGACTTGATAAAATAAGATTGATCTGGAAATTGTCCAAACTTCGCGCATGCGCATTCGATATATTTTCTAGCTTGCGAAGCTACCAGTCAGCTAGACAGATGTAAGCTAGCACAGATACAAACTAGACAAAGAAACGTTGTGAAGAGACTTAATGAAAAAGAGTTTAAAGTAACGGAGGTTGCGAGGAGCCACTGTGACAATAAGCTATATGCGTTATTCGATATATATGGAAGTATGAAATTGAAAGGTACGCCGTCACCATGTCTTTTTAAACTTTTTGTGAGCAGCCAGTGCAGAGATTAGCTTTGGCTAGCTGCTAGTTAGCCGCCGTTGTTTTTCCATCAGCAGACTGTACCAAAACGTGAGGGTTTACGTTAGCTTGGTGTGTTAGCATCCTGTCACAAGGATCAGTGAAGGCCCTTTGTTTCACACCGGGTACTGCGGGGTTTAATCAGCACATTTACAGTTTAACTTGAAGTACGCTTTTATTTTGCATTGCAACAAAGGAGTAACGTAACTAATGTAAGTTTAGTCAGCCTGGTAGATATGCGAACAGCTATACAGTTAATATGTTTTATGTTAAGCTAGCTGATCAGTCTTAGCTGCGTTTGCGGTCTAAGGCTAATGTGAAGTTAATCTTGCTAGTGAGAACATTTATGTTAGCTCGAGTAAGCTAAATACGAGTTTCACTCAGAAATCAGGAGATTGTAAAAGTCTGTTTGTTATTCTTTTTATACTATTTTCCATTGGAAAGTAAACTGTTATTCAAAAGGATCAATCGTAAACCGATAGTGATGATGCTTTGGAAATCGGTGTTGTCACTTTTAGCTAATGTTACGCTAACACTGAAGCTGTTGCTTTCTAGTGATTTCGATTTTTGATTGAGGACATCGTTAGTCACCTAACCTTTTATTTTGAATAGTGCAGAGGTTAGAGTTAACTGCGAAGCTCATTAGCGATCGTCTGATACTTAACAAATGCAGACTAGCTGCCTGTTCGGGAAGCATCATATCTGTTTTATTGAATGCGAGGTAGCACGGCTTGGGCTAAAGTGTTAGCCTAAAAAAGTTGCAGGTGAATAATAAGTTGACAAATTTAACTGTCTAGTTTTTAGGCCGAGAAATCGGTCAACTTACAAACTGTGCTTTATTGCAAGGCACCTCAAAATCATGTAACATTTAACTGAAGAAGGTATGCGGGGCCTACACTACAGATGTGGGCTAACAATCTCTTATTTTAACGCAAACTGTTGCCCTCAATTTTTTAATAACGTGGCATTTGTGAGTTGTTTCGAAGCTCTAATTTTCAAGTGGCGTCACTCTATTGGCACCTTGATTGTTTATATGCCGTGGGCGAGGTGATATGTCTGCTTTATTGTGAGAACTGTGTCTTTATTGCCATATGCCTCAGTAACGTTGGTGGCTAACTTCAATTACTTTTGGATAGGTTAACCCATTTTCTTTGCCTAATGTCTTTTTCTCTTCCATCAGTGGAACATGAAGATGGGGCCATGAAGGATCCTGTGATAACTTAGAAAAACTGCATCTTTGTAACGTTACATTTCAACCATCAAGAGGTGATAAAA